>JAMXBB010000006.1:98258493-98394423 GCA_024138015.1 Lumnitzera littorea
CCCCACCCCCCCCCCCCCCCCCCCCCCCCCCTCCGGTTATTTGATGTGTGGTTTTTTTTTTTTAAATGAGAAATTAAGGGGAAGAAAAGGAAAGGGGAGAAGAAAAAGGTGAAAAATGTGTTGTCGGGGCCAATCGTAGGGTGCCATGTATCACAATTAGAAACATGGTCCAATGACGCCTTGACATGTGGCAACACATGGATTGTGAAAACAGAAAATGGTAAAAGGCATTTTTATGGCTCTAAAGAGTTTTGAACCCTTAACATCTATGTTCAAGTCTAAGTGTTTATCCGTTAAGCCGTTAGCCTATACCTTATCCATATGTACAATTAAATTACACATATAAACTAAGTTGGTTTAGGCTAGATTCAAGTCTAAGTCTAGGCCCCACGATCCTTTCCTTGAATTAAAAATTCTATTCTATTATACTACTTAAAAATTTATTATTCCTTATTTTTTTTTCAATTTTTTGGCACTTTTCAATTTTTCTAAATTTTTCCTTTTTTTGTATTTTTCTAAATTTTTTATTTTTTGTGCTTTTCTTAATTTTCTATTTTTTTTTTTAATTTTCCTAATTTAGGACCCTTTATCCTATTCTAAAAATTTTGAGAAAAGAAAAGAAAAAAATAAGAAAAAATGACGATAAAAATTAGGTGTCTACAACTACCTCTCTTTGTAATGAAGTTTGAGCAAAACTTTACCACAAAGACAAAAAAGATATTATTTTTGCCTCAAGGGTGGATTTTTTCCTAAGAAGCGCTTCAATTACCTAAATATCTTAGACCCAATCCATTGGAGACTTTGGTGAACAGTAAAAAGAGAGAGAAGGCGCTCCAAAAGCCTAAAAGAAGAAATGAAGCCTAATCATGCCCTTTTGGGCTCACTAACCTAGGCAGGAGCATCTCTAGGGGATTAGCAACCCTAAGCTAGAATTGATTTAGAAAACCTGGTCATGCTCTTTAAGGCTCACTAACTTAAGCAAGAGCATCTCTTAGAGACTAGCAATCCTAAGCTGAGACCAATTTAGAAGACTTAGTTATGCCCTTTTAGGCTTATTAACCTAGGTAGGAGCATATTTCGAGGACAACCAACCCTAAGGTGGGATTGATTTAGAAAACTTGGTTGTGCCTCTCTAGACTCACTAACTTAGGTGAAAGCGTCTCTCAGGGACTAGTAACTATAAGCTATGATCAATCCGAAGAACCTAGTCGTGCCTCTCTAGGCTCACTAACTTAGGCGGGAGTATCTTTCAAGGACTAGCATCCTTAAGCTAAGATCAATTTAGAAAACCTGGTTGCACCTCTCTAGGCTCACTAACCTAGGCGAGAGCATCTCATAAGGATTAACAACCCTAAGTTGAGATCAATTTAGAAAACCTGGTCATGCCTCTCTAAGTTTACTAACTTAGGCGGCAGCGTCTGTTGGGGACTAACAACCCTAAGCTAGGATCTATCTAAAGAACCCAGTCATGCCTCTCTAGGTTCACTAACCTAGCCTAAAATGTCTCTTGAAGACTAGTAATCCTAAGCTAGGATAGATATAAAGAACCCAGTCGTGCCTTTCTAGACTCACTAACCTAGGGGGAGTATCTTTAGGGGACAAGTAACCTTACACTGGAATTAATTTGGAGAACCTGGTCATGGCTCTCCAAGCTCACTAACCTAGGTGGAAGTATCTCACGAGGACTAGTAACCCTAAGCTAGGATCGATCTGAATAACCTAGTCGTACCTCTCTAGACTCACTAACCTAGGCGAGAGTGTCTCTCGAGGACTAGCAACCCTAAGCTGGGATCGATTCAAGATAAACCTAGTAGTACACCTTTGAGCAAACTATCCTAAGTGAAACAGAAGCACTCCTAGAGCTGGGTAAGACCTTAAATTAAAACCCAGTAATGCTCCTTTAAGTTGACTAACCTAAGCGAGAGTATCTTTGGTAGACTAGCAACTCTAAATGAAATTGATGATGAGAGAAAGTGCCCTTTAGGCTTGCTTGAGAGTAATTGGTAAAAGAAAGCACCATATAGGCTTGCTTGAGAGAAATTGGTAGAAGAAGACACCCAACAGGCTTGCTACAAGGATCGATGATGAAGGGAAGCACCCTTTGGCTCACTTGAGAGAAATTGGTGCAAGAAGGTATCCAACGGGCTTACTAAAAGGAATCAATGAAGAGAAGTACCCTATGGGCTCACTAAAAAGCACTTAATAATGGGAAGCGCCCTATAGGTTCGCTTAAGAGAATTTAGTGAAGAGAAAGCACCCCTATGGGCTTGCTTAAGAGATTCGATGAAGAGAAGTGTCTTGTGGGCTAGCTAAGAATTGATTGAAGAAAAGTACCCTACAAGCTTACTAAGAGAAATTGATGAACAAGAAGGTAATGTTTTGAAAGTTGTCTAGAACCTTAGCAAGACGAGGCAATGCCCTAAAAGCAAGCTAAAACCCTAAAAAGAATAAAAGAGGGGACAGCGCTTTGAGAGCTAGCTTAAAGAGAAAAGAAGAGGGGACAATACTCTAGAAGCTAACTAATACCCTAGAAAAGATTAAAAGAAAGAAAGGATAGCACTCTAAGAGTTGACTAAAACCCTAATGAAAGATCCAAAGGCTAGCTGAAATCTGAAAGACAAGTTAGCACCTTAAAAGCTGGCTAGATCCCTAAAAAGAATAAAAGAATGAGTTAGTGCTCTAAGAGTTGGCTAGAACCCTAAGAATGAAAAATGGAGCAATGCCCTAAAAGCTAGTTAGAACCTAAAAAAGAATAAAAGAGTAAGTCAGTGCTCTAAGAGTTTGCTAGAACCTTAAGAATGAGACGGGGAAGTGCCCTAAAGGCTAGCTAGAACCCTAAAAAGAATAAAAGAGTAGGTCGGTACTCTAAGAGATAGCTAGAACCCTAAGAATGAAAGAGTGGATAGTACCCTAAAGGCTGGCTGGCATCTAAAAGATAAGTCAACACCCTAAAAGCCAGTTGGATCCCTAAAAAGAATAAAAGAGTGGGTCAGCACTCTAAGAGCTATCATGAACCCTAAAAAGAAAAGAAAAGGGGATAATGCCCAACAGATTGGCTGGAACCCCAAAAAGAATAAAAGAATGGGTCAGTGCTGTAAGAGTTGGCTTAATCCCTAAAAAGAAAAGAAGAGGGACAATACCCTAAAGGCTGGCTGGAATCCTAAAAAGAATAAAAGAGTAAGTTAACACTCTAAGAGCTGGTTAGAACCCTAAAAAGAATAAAGAAGTAGGTCAACACTCTAATAGTTAGCTAGAACCCTAAGGGAAGTTGATGAAGGACTAAAGAGATAAAGTAAGGAAAGCAACCAGTTTTAAAAGACTTCTTGACTCGGAAAAGTATTTACAAGGAAATTGTTGAAAAACACTCATTTATGAAAAAAAAAATAGGGACGGGCCCCTTAATCTGAAAAAGAGTTAATGGACATTAAAAACTACAATTAAGGAAGAATGATCTAGACCATTAAGGTCAATTTAAAAAATGTAACCACCTTGAAAAGAAAGCAGATGACATGAATTGAAAAGTTAGCTACTCGAGCCGATATGGATTGGACAAGAATCTTATGACAAGCCTTTACTTTCTCTCTCTTCTCTTTTTTTTTTTTTTCGAAAGTTTTGCCAATAGGTATAAATTCTTATTTAAGAGACAAGCTTATAACCACCCTTATCCTTAATAATCATGTAAAGTTGCTTAATGCCCTTGACCCTAAGGCTTTCTCATGGGGCTTCGTGATTTTAGACATTCCTTTCCTAAGGAAAAGGTAACCCATGATTAGTTTAGTCAAAGAGGGATTCCTTACTAACTCTTGGTTTAGATTTTGCTCTCGACTACAATTCCTAAAATTACAGTCCACTTTACAAGTGATATGCCTTAGTCAATCCATTAAGTCTTGTTCAGTTTAATATTATGAGTTTAAGCTTTTGATCAAAAGGTTTTAAAAAGGACTAATGAGAAGGCCTATTTTGAAAGAAAATATTTTTTATTTATCTCGGGTATACAAGTCGAGAACCTTAGGAAATAATTAGAAGTATGCTTACCCTAGTTTCAAAAATAACTTTTATTAAAAATAGATTATCTTTCAATATTGGAAGAGCTTTTACTGAGTAAAGGTGGTATTGTAGGTAGGAAGGCCTTGTGTGATTCAAAATAGGTAAGAGAGGCTCTAGGGTAGATATAGAGATTTTAGGTTTCTGAGCTTTGGAACGTGATTTAAGGCCTTGTGTTTCTGGGGTTATTTGGGGTTTGACTCCCATACTTTTGATTCAACTTAGCTACCTCTGCTGGGATGTGAAATATTTCTTGGGGTTTGACTCCCATTCTTTTGGCCTCTTTTCTTTTTTTTTTCTTTCTTTTTTTTTTTTAATTCCTTTGCCTTATTCTCTCTCTTCTTTTGGCCCCAAGAGTGATTGTCTCCATTGTCGAGTTTTTTCTTTTTAAACGACTCAAGGCCCTAGATCTATGGATTTCTAGTGTATGGACTTGAGGTGTTTGAAAAGGAATTGGCTCTTTTTCATTTCAAAGAAAAATAATTTATCAGAAATATAAGTCATTTTTTAAATAACTTTACTTAAGTAAGCATAAACCAATCTTAGCCTTATCTCCTAATCAATGACCCTAACCTCCGAATTGCCCCATTATGGGGTGGTTCTTGATAGGATTTAAATTTGAAAATTCTTCAAATTGGTCCAACGGGATTAACAAAGGGTAATCATGTTTAGGATTTGGAAATGAATACCTAACTTCATTTGAACCTACGTATTACATTCAAAGTGGACCTCCTTTAGGGAATGAGCCCAAAGTGTCCTTACTTTTATGTCACTTAACTCTCAAAGTGTTTCAAGTTAATGTGTGGAATATAGTTTGCCTCTTTTTGTTCTAAACCTTTTAAAAGTGAGTTACCGATTTCTTAAGGAGGAGTCTACTTTTCATTTAGCCTACAGTAGAGATTGACTTTGCTCCTCGATTTCTCAAATCATGCCTCAGTATTTGACTTGGTCTAAGTTCGAGGCTCTAGATTATGTTTTAGATTTCTTAGCTTTCTAAAAAGACCAGGGGTTTTGGCTTGGTTTGGTTACCTCTATGAGCTAAAGATTGTAATAGGGTCAACTGCCTCAATAGGCTGTGGTTTGTGTTCAGATTAGCTAGTTAGCCAAGTGTCTTATGTTTAGGTAAGTTGCCTAAATAGGCCCAAGGTTAGTGTTTAGATTGAGTTATTGGCCAAGTGGTTTATGTTTGGGTTAAATGGGCCTAAGGTTGGTGTTTAGATTGAATAGGCCAATGGACTAGTGTTTTGGTTAGATGGGTGAAGGGGCTCATGATAGCTTCCTTAATAGGTTGAAAGGCCTCATGTGGTTTAGAAACAAAGTATTTGGGTTGGTTACTTGAGTAGGTCAAAGGCCTGAGCTTGTGTAGGCTCTTAAGCTCATAAGGTTTTATAGCCATCGATAGCTTTTCTTCTCATTTTTATTTTTTTCAATTTTTGTTTCTTATTTCTTCATCTTTATTTTTATTTTTATTTTTTTTTTAGAGAGAGAAAAATAAAGTTTTATGTTATAGCAAACAAGAAAATATTTACAAATAAGGATGGTGATTTTTAGGGTTCTAGTTTACAAGTCTATAGATTTTATTTACATTTTCCTAAATGAGAAAAATAGTGGTTAGATAAATGTTTATTGAAGGACTATTTACAAAGTCGAGAATGCTAAAGAATGAAGAACAATGAACCAAAGAAAACCTTATTAATTTGAAAAATATCATAATACAAAAAAAAAGGCAAAGAACCTAACATTTATTCTGAAACTTGATGTTTATTCTAAGCTCTATGAATTGGAAAAAAATCCTACATTAAGTCTCGTATACGAGCCTTAAGGTCCTCTATCATCTCATAAGTATCCCTAATGACTTGTGCTAGAAGGGACCTTATGGCCCAATTGTGAGCTTCAGAACACTCCAACTTTTCCTTCAAGTAAGCGATCTCATCTTTCAACATCTACTCACGAATCCTAGAGATGTCCTATAGCCTATCATTCGCTTGATTAATTGCTTGGTTGTTTGCCATTCTGAGTCAACATAATTTTGGACTAGAATCAATCATCAATGCAATAGAGGAAAGCACGTGTAAATATGCAGATCTTAGGATCGTTTGGGTTAATGCATTGCTTCTTAAGTTGCAACCTACTGTTATTTTCAAAAATTTGATTGTATTAAAACTCTTAAACCATTAGTAGGGTTGCAATACTTAATGGTAGTGTATTAACTTAAGCTCGAAGGAGAGTATATGTAATTAGGGTAGGTTCTAAAAGGTCCTTAAGCTTTATGAACTCACTTATTTTTAGAAAACACTTTCATTGGTCACCATGAGCTTAAGTGGGGTAGCCTAATCAATCTCGAACGATAGTTACCCCACTACACTCGAAGTCTATATAATGGTATATAATGGCCCCCCTCCTAGGGTCCTAAGATGGCCTAGGTCTGACTACATCTACCTTACATCCTTGATGCAACAAATGAATCCCCCACGTCCCGATGTATGGTATGCAAAATAAATATGATGATCAAAGTAAAATATACACACGAAAATAATAACAAATAAACAAACAAACAAATAAATAAATAAATAACATGGATATTTTGAAAGGAAATTTTAATTTCGGAAAGTTTTTAACTAGATAACCTTCTCGATGTCCCTAGTGGAGTCGTCAAACTATTAAGCCTGGTTTTTTCCTTCTCGGTTTTTATAAATTAGTTAAGTTTTCTTTAAATCAATCAGTATTAAACCTTAGCCACTTAATACTAACCCTCGATTAACGTTTAAAGAAAACCGATTTTTATTTTGAAAATGCATTAGAGTCACCACCCAACCAAGGCCGGGAAAAAGAGTTAAATTATAACCAATTAAGCGGATTAGTTATAACTCAGCTACTAGTCTATTAATTAAACTAATTTTCTAAATGGTTTTTAAAAATCAAAGATCTAAATCCGAGAGCTAATTTCTTTAAACCCTAAATGGGTACGACTTTTTAACTTTCCAAATTTAATTTTGCTTTTCAATAATACCCTTTTTCAATTTCTAAACGACTAATCATATCACATACAACTAATTTAATTAATTTACACAAATATTTACAAAGATAGAAAAAATAAAAATTTCCATATTTTAAGTTGCCTTGTATATACAGGTGTCTACGTACCCGCTATTTGGAATCAGATTTGTATAGTTCATTTGTAAAATTTTAATGTGTTTGGTTCCATTTTAACTTTTAAAAACATGTCGATTTTACGTTATGATTCAATTTGGGTTTATTTAAGGAAAGCTATCTAAAAGGCTCCCAATTGGCATATTTTGAAAATTTTAATAAAAGACTCTAGTTTTGAAAAGGGTTCGTTTTATTTTATTTCTAAAAGAGAAACAATTTTCTAAGTAAGAAGATGTCTTTATCATTATTTTTTATTTTTTTTTAATTTTACTTTATTTTTTATTTTTACTATATATTTTCATTCTGACTAAAACGTGATAAAACAAGCAAAGCTTTTTCCTCCTTTTTTTTATTTTTCGCTTTTTCTTTCTTACTTTTTTTCCTTATTTATTTGTTTATTACAATAAGTTACAAGAATAAACAAAACAACAAACCAAAAAAAAAAATGAAAAAAGAGAAAAATGAAACACGACAAAACCAAAACAGAGGCCTTTAGACTAAATCAACAAACTCAAGCACATAAGTCAGGAGCAGTGAATACAGGTTGGACGGGTAGGTCGAATGGAGCTCTGCATAGGCTTAGATCAGATCATGGCAGTATTAGCAGCAAGGTAGTGTCTTTAGCTCAATCCAATGGCCCTTCCGAAGTGGTGATGGTGGTTTTGTGAGTTTAGGATTGGACTTGAGGGGGTGAAGCTAGGTGCCTGGGGCAATAGAATGGTATTGGTGGTTTTAAGATGTTAAGGTGTTAGCGATGGTGTTTATTCGGGTTTATGGTGGGTGGTTAAGTGCTAATGGATGGTGGTGGTGGTTTAGGTTTTGTGCAAGTGTTGAGTGAAGCAATGGTTAAGTGAGAGGGAGCTTGAGGATGGTGAACAGAGTTCAGGGTCGTAGGTGATTGAAAGGGAGGATGGCTATTGATAAGGCAACATCGGATGTGGTTGTCGTCGATTGTTGCACTATTGGATTGTGGCTAGGTTTTAATGGTGGAGGATGGTTGGATGAGGATGTAGTGGTCATGCGTAGAGCTTGAATTGAAGTGGTAATTCATGTATTTCAATGTGTAGGGTGAGCATAGGGCTTGGGTTATGTATTGAGTGGGAGAGAGGGTGAGTTAGGTGTGATGTAGTAGGGATATGTTCAAAAAGAGATCAGTTAGGTTGTAGTGTGGTTTTCTTTTTTTTTTTAAATGAGAAAGTGAGAGGAAGAAAAGGAAAGGGGAGAAGAAAAAGGAGGAAATGTGTTGTGAAGGCCAATCGTAGAGTACCATGTGTCACAATCAAACACGTGGCCTAATGATGCCCTAACATGCGGCAGCACATAAAGTGTAAAGAAAGAAAAGGGTAAAAGGAATTTTTATGCCTTTAGAGAGTTTCAAACCCCTAACATCTAAGCCAAACCTAATTCAAGTCCAAATATTTATCTATTAGGTCATTGGCCTATACCTTATCCATATAAGCAATTAAATTACACATATGTACTAAGTCAATCTGAGCTGGATTCAAATCTAAACTTAGGTCCAACAATTCTTTCCTTAAATTAAAAAATCTATTCTATTAAACTACTTAAAAATTTATTATTCCATTTTTTTTTTTCAATTTTTCTAAATTTTTCCATTTTTTTGTATTTTCCTAAATTTCTTTTTTTTTTTTTTTGTACTTTTCTTAATTTTCTATTTTTTTTTAAATTTTCCTAATTTAGGACCCTTTATGCTATCCTAAAAATTTTGAGAAAAAGAAAAGAAAATAAAATAAAAATAAATAAATAAAAGGGGGGTGAAAATGAGGTGTCTATACTTTGCAAATGTAGTTTTAGTAAGTAGCCACATAGAGGAGGCAATAAGGACAAGTTAGTTGAGGACCAAATTATCATAATAAGTCCCAAAATGGTTGTAAATTTAGTAGAATTTGAAACAAAGATGCTCAAAAGGTATCTTATCCCAATAACTCAACTCCTTTTTTAAATGAGAGAGGTAGGGATGCTAAGCCATGCACCTCTTCTACTTGAATGCAAGCTCCAAAGGCTAGATCTTGGCCCACCATGTAAATATCATATGTATCTAATGGGTCATTCTACATAAGAATGTTGGAAAGCAAAATAGATGATTCAAGACCTAATTGATGCTAGGCTACTTCAAATAGACTCCACCAACCCTAATGGACTAGAGGTTATAGTAAATGCTCATTTGCAATATGCTAGGTTATGCATCAACATGATAGGAACATCTAAGTGGAAGAGGAGAATGGCTAGTAGGAGTTTAGGTCAAGAGAAACCAAGGCACTTCAATAAGAACTAGAGAATAAGGGGCAATTATTAAGAAAATCCAAGTACATTGTGATTTATAATGTTAGAAATCAGCTAAATAAAAGTTCTTCATTTCTTAAAGATATCCTATAATTAGGGCAAATGAACATACAATTTTGGCATCTCATTCTAAAAGTTTAGAATGAAAAGAGGCAAACCAAGTTCCAGACACCAACCCTAAAACACAATTTAAGAGTTGAGTGACATTATAGTAAGGCTATTAGACTCAATCCATAAAGGAGATCCATTTTGAACTTAATATGCAAATTAAAATGAAGTTAAGGATTCATTTCTAATATTCCAAACACAAGAAATCCTTTGTTTACCCTTTTAAGCCTATGTTAGTAGAGACTTTTCTATATTAAACCCTATCAAGAACCACCCCATACTAGGGGCATTTGGAGAATAGGGTCATTAATTTGAAGGAAAAGATAAAACTAATTTGTACTTACCTTAGTAACATCAAATTTAAGGATAATTTTTATTATTGATAATTTGTTTCCTATAAGATAAAGAAGAGCCAACAAGGCCCATACACTTTTCTAGACACCTCAAGCCTATTAATCCTTTCCAAGCAACCTGAGCCCATAAACCCATTCATGAGTCCCGATAAGGGGAAGTGATCACTTTTATGGCTAAAAAAAGCAAAGAGAAAGGAAAAAAAAAAGGATAAGAAAGAAAAAAGAAGGAAAGAAAAAGGAAAGAAGGAAATAAAGAAAGGCCCAAAATAAAAAAATAAAAAAAAAAAGTAATTTGAGCTCAAGTGTAGAAATCCCAAGAGGCTTGAAAATGCCAAAGGCACTTCTAGCCTATCAAAGAAGTTAACATGAATGCGATTCCCAGTCCACTAAGATAGCCTAAAATTGGACCCATTAAAATTCCTAAAACATATCCTGAATAACAAATAGAAGACTTTTTTTATCAGAGGGGACAATTTATCTTTGATAATGATTATTTTTGAAACAAGAGCAAGCACATTTCTAGTTTTTCTTAGAGGTTCTTAACTTGTAAACTTGAGATAAGTGGATAATCCTTTCAAAACAAGTCTTTTTATTAATACTTTTTGAATCGATTGACCAAAAACCCAAAGTTTCATTACAAAACCAAAAAAGACCCAACAGATCAATGAAAGCATATCATTTGCAAGATAAACCATAATTTTTGGAATTATAGTCAAGAGTGAAAGTTTGAATCAAGAGAAGGTAAGGAAGTCCTCTTCGACTAGATGAATCAATTTTGAGATATCATTATTGTTACATAAGGACATTTGAGAAGCTTTGAAGAAGAATTACCCTAAGATTCAATACCCCAAGGGACCTTTAAGAAGAAAAATTTGATAGGCAATCCAGTCTCATGATCACTTTAAGTGAAATTTGCCTCATGATTAAAAGATAGTATTTGAAGAAGAAAGTAGAATTCCCCTAAAACACAAGATTGTCAGGAGATTTTATCATGGTCACAAAAGAGCAGGTTGTTAAAAGCTCTTACTCACTAAGGGCATTAGAACTTATAAATAGCCCAAACCTATTAGCAATTCAATAAGGAAAAAAAAAAAGGATGGAGAGGGAGAGAGAGAGAGAAGAGAGAAGGACAAGTCTTTCTTTAAGTCAATTCCATATTGGTCTTTCTATCCAGCTTTGTCCATGTTTAACCCTAGTGCCTAGTTTTTCTCTTTCAAGCATTTTTCCATGAGTCTTACCCCCATTTTAAAGTTCTTCTTCCCCCTTGGTCTCAATGACCGTTTTTATTCACCTAAGTTCAAATCAAGGGACCTAGTTCCTAGTATCTAATCCAATATCTCTATTTAAGAACCTCATAGGTAATTTTGTCAACTTAAGGGGCCTAAACCTTGGCAACCAAATCAAATGACCATAGTGACTTGGTCTCTCTTTTAAATCAAACCTTTAGTAGAGAAAGTTTTTTACGAAATTTGATTGATTTAAAATTTACCAATCTAAGATGGTGCCAAAACTCATCAATCCAAGATAATGAAAAAAAAATCCATCAATCTAAGGTGATAAACAAAAACCCATTAATCCAAGATAGTACCAAAATCCACCAGTCCAATATGCTGATACAACTTTTAAGCCCATCAATTTAAGATGGCAATAAAAATTTCAATCAATCCAAGATGGTAACAAAATTTTCAAATCCATTAATCAAAGATGGTATCACTTTTTCAAAATCCATCAATCGAAGATAGCTTCACATCTTCAAGATCCAAAAATTCAAGATGGTATCACATTTTTCAAAATCCATCAATCCAAGATGGTGCTCACATTCTCTTTATCCATCCCTCCAAGATGGTGTTAAATTTCATAAATTGAAAAACCATCCATCCAATATGGTCATTTAAGATTTTCTTTGTTTTCTTAAAAAGATTCTATCTACTCAAAAGCAACTATTTTACCTACCATCCATCCAAGAAGGTATCTTTACAGTTTAGCCTATTTGCAAATCATACCCATTTTCTTTCCATTAGATCTCATCCATAGGAAGCAAATTCTTCTCCCTTTCTTCACAAAATCCCTAATGGATCAAGTTGAGGGTAGCTAGTTGACTCAATGCTTCCTAGTATAGTTTATCCCAAAAGTAAAAACAGTGACTCTTTTATCTTTATGATAAAGTTTTACTAAAATTTTACCATAAAACTTTATCATAAAGAGAGATAACTGTAAACACCCAATTTCTGCCTCCTATGGTTTTTAGAATTTTTTATAATGTAGAAAAGAATCCTAATTGAAAAAAAAAATTAAAAATATCGAAAATTTGAAAAAATACAAAAAAATTAAACAATTATTAAAAAAATTAGAAAATTCAAGAAAATACATAAAAATTTGAAAAATAAAAAAAAATTTAAGAAAAGCACAAAAAGATCAAAAATGGAAAAATCATAATAATAATAAAATATAAATAATAAAAAATTAAAAAATAAAAGTTAGAATATAAATAATTTAGGTTAATAAAAATAAAATCTTAGTTTAAAATAATAAAGGCTCGAAGGTCTTCTTTTTTAGGGCTAGTCTAAGCCNCGCAATGCCCTAAGCTTCCCAAATTAGCCACCCTTGCCCTTTATCGTGGCCCATAGTACTCTAATGAACCACCACATAGGGTTTAACAAGTGGTGACCCTAGTTTGAAAATACCAACCGATAGGAATCAAAGGCCAATCACATGGTCCCAAACATGTAGGCTTATCTCCCTTATACGCCAAGCTACCGAATAAGACTTCACTCTAGAAGAGAAGCAGCTCCTTCATGCCATCCAAGCTTATCTCCCAAACTCCTCCAAACTATTCACTATCTCATAGATAGAAGAAGAAGGAGACACTAAAACTACCAAACATAACCAAAGCCAAACAATAGACCCACCTACTACTAAGCTAATGAGTGTTCAAGCTAAAGCTGACCAATTGCCAAGCTAACCCACCATGCTCAAGGAGCTAAGCCTACATTTGTAGATAAAATACTTCCCAAACCCCCGACCTTTCGAGCTACCAAGCTAGAGTTAACCCAACCAACTTGGCTCTACTCAACAACTAGTGCCTATCTAGACCATTCGATTGAGAGGCTAACACATATCCTCTTTCTTTAACATTCGTACTATCTTAGCAAAGGATATTCTTTTTCTATCATTACTAATTTATCCTTTCTCTATAATCATTTTCCATTTCAACTAAGGATCTAGTTTTATAATTAGAGGAATCCTAGGACTTACCTTAATTGGGCCATATAAATACCCTACAAATGTATCAACTGAAATGAACATCTGAATATTGAAATGCAAAACTTTCCCTTCTAGTGAGCTAAGTGTTTTTCTCTACTTAGTCTCCCTTACTCTTATTAGTTCATTTAATAGGGATTATGGCGAGTAACCCACCTAACTTGAACTAGTACATCATATCTAGCAAGTTAATTGGTCCATATATAATTTTACGATGCGTCATATCCGTAAAGTTAGTACGTAGGTTTGCTAAACCATTGACTTTCATTTATTATTGAGCCATCTTGTGATTTGAAACCACCTCTAATTCTAGTGATATGGGTGGTCGTATGTACCCTTCCCAGTAATCCATATCATCCTGGTATTAGAGCATGGCTATGTTTAACTAAGTTTTTGGTACTTTATGCTCTTGAGGGTTTACTGCAATATGTCATGTATTGCTAGTAGGTTGAGATTTGAGAAGTGTTGAAGAAGTTGTGAGTGACTATAGTAAGTATTAAAGTAGTGCTCTAGGTCAAGGAAGTAAAATACTCTGTTTTCCCTTGTTTTGCATTTATGAAACAGAGTATCTAGTTTTAGTTGGTTTATCACTATATTGGGTAACATTGCTATTATTGGTGTGTAACACTAGGCTTTTGTTGTTTGAAAAGATGTTTGACAAAGATTTGAGTAAATTTCAGTTGTTTTAGTTGTTAATCCAATGTACAATGTCAAATTCCAGTATTCAAGGAACCTTCGAAAACCAAGAGAGTGGTGCTCATAATAACGATGGCTAACAAGGAAGTTACACACCTCAATCTGTATATGAGAGACTAGATAGATTCACCAACCTGGTGACTAGCATGATGATAACTATAAATGAAGATAAGCAACAAGTCAGAGATGCCCTAAATAGAGACTGAGCAAATGAACTATCTAAAAGAGGTAATAGCTGACTTAGCTAAGCTAATATCCTAATTCAACAACAAAGAACTAAAGGAGTTGATAGATTTGCTTGATGAAGGCTTACATTGGAGGAAATAGAAGAAGATGATGAGGAGTTAAGTCATGTAAAAGAAGAGTACTACGAACCCAAAGAAAGGAATGTCGGAGCTCCTAAGGTAAAAGGATTGAGATTATGAATTTTGAGCCTTTCTAGTAATGGCAATGCCGAAGACTACCTAGATTAGGTGGATAAAATTGAAAAGCAATTTAAGTGTCATGAAGTGCCTAATAATGCTAAGGTGAAACTAGTTGTTCTAAAGTTCAACAAATATGCTGCCTTATGGTAGAAGAATTTACAAGCTACAAGGTGAAGAGATAGACAAAGAGAAGTTAAGGATTAGGAAGAGATGAAGAGAGTGAGGAAAAGAAGATTTGTTCCGAGCTACTATTTATAAGATGCTTTCAAAAGGTTGCAAAACTTGAGATAAGGAGGATTTAATGTTGATGCTTATGTAAAGGAGTTCCAAATGCTGATGATTTGATATGAAGTCGTAGAACCAAAACACCGAGCTATCTTTAGGTTTATTAGTATGTTGAAGTATGAAATAGGTGATATTATCGAAACCAGAGATATTAGGTCCTTAGATGAGGCAATCTGAGCAACTCAAAGGATTGAGCGACATCGAATGGGTAGATTTCAAGCTCCTATTAGTCAAACTACACCCAACCAACTTGTTCCGAGTAGAGCTGTACCATTGAAACCAAGTAAGATCAGTAATGTCTGACCTGTTTCAGCCACCTAAGCTGAGGAGAAGGAAGTTTGAGAAAGGACAGAGCTCCAAAAGAAAGACCAGTGAGATTAAGTGCTTCAATTGCCAATGATTTGGTTATGTGGCAACATAATGTCCAAACAGAAGGACAATGGTGATCAAGGGAAAAATGCCGACCATCAAAGTCGATAATACTGACGAAGAAGTTAAAGAAGTGAAGGGATCGAGCCTAGCTAACTAGTTCAAGAAGGAGCAAGTTACTTAGAGCAAAGAAGAGAATTTCATGCCCATAACTATGGTACTACAGCGAAGGAGTGATGAGTATGAGACTAATACTTGGGGACAAATAGTACGAGAACTTGTTCCATATTGGTTACAAAGTTAATGGAATGTTGTATGCTCTTATTGTTGATAGTAGAAGTTATACTAACGCGATGCCTGCCTTATGATCCAACAATTGAAGTTATCGACTAAACCTCGCCTCAAACCTTATAAGCTACACTAGCTCAATGATAAAGGAGCATTGTAGGTGACCAAGCAAGTTGCCATGTCTATCTACATTCAAAAATATCAACATGAAGTTCTTTATGATGTGTTGCCTATGAGTGCTTCATATTTTCTTTTGGAAAGGCCCTGGATGTTTGACCGGCAAGTGATTGATGATGAGAGGAGAAATATCTATTCATTTGATCATGAGGAAAGAAAGTAAGACTAAGTCCCTTGACTATAAAGCAATTCAAAACTATGTAGGCTTAACTTAGCCAAGCCTTAAAGAAAGAAACCTTAGTGATGACACATATCGAATTGTCTAAAGAGATGAAGCTTGAAGAGCTTACCTTTCTACTAGTTAGGAGGTTACTTGAATTGAAGGATCTCAATGAAGAACTACCCACCAAAGTGAACAACTTGTTAAAGGAGTTTGTTGACATGTTCCCTGACAAATTGCCGAGAGGTCTACCTCTGTTCAAAGGGATCGAGCATGCCATTGACTTATAACCAAGAGCCCCATTACCAAACAAGCCAACATACAGATTAAACTTTGAACAAGTTGCTGAGCTCTAGAGATAAGTAGATGAGCTAATGAAGAGAGGATATCCAAGAGAGTCTCAAAGCCCATGCCCCATCCTAGATTTATTGGTGCTAAAGAAAGATTGCACATGGCTAATGTGTATAGACAATCGATCCATCAACTATATCACCATCAAGCATAGGTACCCTATACCTTAGCTTGTTGACATGCTTAATGAGTTGAATAGAGCAAGGATCTTCTCTAATATCGATCTCAAGTTTAAGTACCATCAGACTAGAATGTAGAAAGGAGAAGAGTGGAAAAATGCATTTAAAACTTGCCATGGATTGTATAAGTGGCTAGTTATGCCATTTGAATTATCAAATGTGCCGAGCACATTTATGAGGCTAATGAACCATATACATAGAAAATTGATTAGAAAGTTCGTTGTTGTATACTTTGATGACATTCTTATTTACAACCCTAATCTGGAAATACACTGTAGTTATCTCTAAGCTATCTTTGATAAGCTCTAATCTAAAAAACTACATGCCAATCTGAAGAAGTACAACTTCAACCAACTAAAAGTAGTCTCCTTTGGATTTGTTTTGAGTGGAGGTGGGATACATATTGATGAAGAGAAGATTAAGGCAATCATTAAATGGCTAGTGTCAACCTGTTTTACCAATGTGAGAAGTTTTCACAACCTAACATCTTTTTATTACAATTTCATAAGAAATTTCAATACCATTATGGTACTACTAATGGAGCTATCAAAGAAGGACATTGAGTTCAAATGGGGAGAGAAGGAGCAACAAAGTTTTGAAGAAGTAAAAAGGAAATTAACTACTACCCACTTCCTAGCTCTCCTAAGCTTTGACAAAGTGTTTAAAATAGAGTCTGATACATCAAGAATTGGCATAGGTGCAGTGTTAATGCAAGAAAGCTGACCAATTGCCTACTTTAGTGAAAAGCTCCAAGAAACTACACTTAACTACTCTATGTATGATAAGGAGTTCTATTCTTTAATCTAAGCTATAACTATCTAGTAGCATTACATGTTACTAACATCATTTTTTATATATACCGACCATGAATAGCAGAGGTATCTGAAAAGCCACCTAAGTTGTCTAAGAAGCAAGCCAAGTGGATCAAATTCATGGAGGGATTTCCTTATGTCATCAAGTGCAAAACTAGCAAGAACAATGTAGTGGTTAATGCCCTATTACAACAACATACACTCTTAACTAAGCTCTAAACAAGACTTCTTGAAATTTTAGTGATTAAGCGTTTGTATGCTAAAGACCCACACTTTTGTCCAATCTATGCTCCATATAATGATGGCCGAGCTATTAATGATGATCATAGGGAAGATAGATACTAGTTCAGAAAGGGAAAGCTATGTATCCCAACATATTCCATAAGAGAGTTACTGGTTCGTGAGGCATATGAAGGAGGATCATTAGGCCATTTTAGCAAGTACAGAACCCATGAACTAGTAGCTTCAAGATTCTTTTTTCCAACAATGATGAAGGATGTGCAATCTATGTTAAAGGGGTGTACACCTTGCTATAGAGCAAAGAATTGAGCCAAACAAGTGCCCTATCTACTGTTACCTATCTCGACTAAGCCATGGTCCAAGCTGAGTATGGACTTCATTTTTAGTTTGCTAAGGATGTCTAGTGGGAAGGATTCCATCATGGTAGTTATGGATCGGTTTAGCAAGATAGCATACTTTGTACCATACAATCGAACCAATAAGTCTTTGGCTATTTCTTTTCTCTTTTTATAGGAAGTGGTCAATCTACATGGAGTGTCAAGAGCTATAGTTTTTTATTGAGACCATAAGTTCTTAAGCCATTTTTGGAAGACCCTTTGAAAGTAACTAAGAACCAAGTTGTTGTTTAGTACATCCTACCACCCTCAAATAGATAGACAGACTGAGGTCGTCAATAGGACCTTAAGGACACTACTACGAGTGATAGTTGGGAGATACCCAGTTGATTAGGATATGTGCTTGTTGATCATTAAGTTCACCTACAGTTAGACCACCCATAGTGTCATCGAGAAGTCACACTTTGAGGTCACATATGGCTATAATCCTAAACTCCCACTTGACTCGATCACCCCATCTAGCCACCCTGAAGACCCATAAGTTATTGAAAGATCAGAAGCCATCCAAGCAATGCACCAGAAAGTTGTAGACCATCTTATGCGTCTCCAGAGTTGAACACATTGAGAAACACCACAATGAAAAGAACTGAAAGAAAATAAAAAAAGGTTAGCAAAATCCGGGTAGCTATCAACTAGATAGGACACACTAATCGATCTTACTTAGCCTACAATCCATTGGATATGACTCACCGATCCAAACTATAGGGTCACTTGCCACTACTCCTTACTAAAGAGAATAGATAAGAGTTAAAAGGATAGTGAGAACACTAGGGTTGCTCAAAAGGGAAACTTGTAATTATCTAATAATGAGAGTGATTGATTCCTACGTATAAAATGAATGGGGTTTATATACTAACCCCATTAAGGTTACAAACACATTTGAAAACACAAAAAGGGTAATTTACACTTGGAATACATGAAATATACTAAAGGGGGTAAAAGAGACAAAGAATATTTAATACAAAAAAGTAAGGAATCTTTCTAGAATGTTGAGTCAGAAGACACGTATTGCATGGTAGCTAGTGTTCTAAAATATAATATAATTCGAACAATATGAAGAAAAGAGAGTCCGTAGTCAGAGCTGACCTAATCTAAATCAGGTTAAAGCTCAATCAATCAACTACTAAAGAATACTTAAGTTGGATTGGGGGTCGAATGCTGGTGGTTAGCTCAAATAGTTACTTTAGGTTAGTTTGCTCGGATGTTATTTATGTCATGACATGGTTGTTCAGTAGGTTGGTATGTATGTTTAGCAAGTCGGTACATCTACTAGGTAGCTCTAGAAACTATGCTAGCATACATGATAGCTTAGTATTCAGGTCAACAATAGAATGAAACATAGAGGTCGGGATAGGAATTCTTATCTTTGATGGGGCTTCAAGCTAATATTCTCCGTATGAGTCCTTAAAGTCCTCTAGCTCGGCTACGTGTGATCGTTCTGAGAAGTTGATTCCTATCATCCGCCTAGGGGTCAACAAGATTTAACCTCAAATATGAAGTGGTCTTTAGTTCTTGTTCTTCCTAGGCTCCTATGGGGTCTTCCTCTTTTGGTTTATAAGGAATCAAGTCAAACATATTGAAGGTGGAAGAAATATCGTAGTTCTTGAGCAGTTTGATCTGGTAGGTATTACAGTTGATCTTCTTTAGGAATTTAAATGAACCATCAGCTCATGGAGATAGCTTACTCTATCTCAAGTGCAGAAATCATTCTTGATTGAGGTGAATCCATACTAAGTCTCCTAGCTTGAAAGAAACGATTCGACAGCCTTGACTACCAATCTCTTGTTGTCTCTAATTGAACTTAGTGATCTTCCTTATCATAGACTAGTGTAACTCTTGCAATTCTTGGGCTTAATCGACCCTAAATTGACTCTCTTAAGCAACAGTAGCGAAACATATCAGATTTAAGGGAATAATGGGATTAAGGCCATAGATAACCTTGAATGGAGTCTTTCCAATGGTGCAATGGATAGTTTTGTTACATGCAAATTCCACAACTGACAAACACATATCCCAATCCTTTAAGTTCTTTCCCATAACATCTCTAAGTAAGTTGTCAAGCATCCTGTTTACCACTTCAATCTGGCCATCAATCTGAGGGTAGCTACTAAAGTTGAACACAAGTTTAATCCCTAATATTCTATAAAGAGTCTTCTAGAAATAGCTTAAAAATTTTGTGTCTCGATTTAAGACAATAGTTTTCAATACTCCATGTAGTCAGACAACTTCCTACAAATTAGCAATATTTAAAGCATCATCAGTTTGATGGTACGGGATGAAGTATGCCATTTTGCTGCAGCAATCCATTATAACCAAGATTGAGTCTTTTCCCATAGATGACGAGGGCAACCCAAGGACAAAGTCTATGTTGAGGTTAGCCTAAGATAAGGTTGGTGTTGACAAAGGTACATACTCTTCATAGGGCTCTCTCTTCCCTTTATCTCTCTTATATACTTCACAACTACCAACTATGCTATGGACATCCTTAACTAAATCAGGCCAATAAAAATTTTCCTTCAATAGATTGGCTATTTTTGTCTCTCCAAAATGACTAGATAATCCACCACTATGAGCTTCCCTAAACAATAGCTCTTGCATAGAATAGTTCGATATGTATAACCTTCAATCCTTGAACAGATAGCCATCCCTTAGGTAATATCCTCCAATAACAACTCCTTCTCAGTACTGTTTAAGAATGGGACCAAAATAGGGGTCACGAGCATACTACTCAATAATAAATGAAAATCCTAGTAATTTCATCTATAAAGTAGTCAACAATGTTTGCTAACGTAATAGAGCATCGGCGACCACATTGGCACTTCCTTTCTTATGCTATATCACATATAAAAAACCTTCCATGAACTCTAGCCACTTGGCTTGCCTCTTTAAAGTTTGTTTTGACTCTCAAGATGCTTCAATGACTCATAGTCGATGTAAATAATAAACTCTCGTGGTAGTAAGTAATGTTACCAAATAATAAGAGCTCAAAAAAGAGAGTACAACTCTTCCTC
Organism: Lumnitzera littorea; assembly: GCA_024138015.1. Taxonomy (NCBI): domain Eukaryota; kingdom Viridiplantae; phylum Streptophyta; class Magnoliopsida; order Myrtales; family Combretaceae; genus Lumnitzera; species Lumnitzera littorea. Next base: position 98,279,102 of record JAMXBB010000006.1, read on the forward strand.
ATACACAAAATAGTTCAATACAGCACCACTAAGCTTCTTACTAAGGTAAGCAACCAATCGTCTCCCTTGTATCAGGACGGCATCAATTCTAATGCTCAACACATTACATTTCAATTCAAATGGCTTGTTAAAATAAGGTAATGACATGACAAGGGCGGAGGTGAGCTTCTCCTTGATCTCCCTAAAGCTTTGTTTAGCTTAATCATTCCATCTAAACCCATTACTCTTTTTTTTTAGCTTAGTCAAGGGGCTTGCAATGGTACTGAAGTTCTTAAAGAATCAACTATAGAAAGAAGCAATGCCATAGAAACTTTGAACTTCAATGACATTCTTTGGTGTTGGCCAATCCAATACAACTTAGATCTTTTCCTCATCAACTTGAATTCCTTCCCTTAATACTACATACCTAAGAAAAATTACTTCACTTTAATAGAATTTACACTTTTTTAGATTCCCATACAACCTTTCGGCTCGTAAAATATCAAAAATAGCTTAGAAATGTTAAACATGGTTGTTTAGGTTTGTATTGTACACCAATGTATCAACAAAGTACATGACCACACATTGTCTGATCAGATGGTGCTTCACATGGTTCATAAGCCTCATAAATGTATTCGACGCATTCATAAGTCTGAATAGTATAACCAACCATTTATAGGGACCATGCCTCGTCTTGAAAGCAATCTTTGATTCATTACCTAGTCTCGTACGAATTTGGTGATAACCACTTTGTAAGTCAATTTTTGAAAATATCTTTGCACCATGAAGCTCATTTAACATGTCATCAAGCCTCAATATTGGGTATTTGTACTTGACAGTAATATGGTTTATTGCTCAGTTGTCAATGCACATGTGCCATTAACTATCCTTCTTTGGGAAGAGTAAAGTTAGTACAACACAAGGACTCATGCTCTCCCTCACATATCTTCTCTCTATGAGCTCATCTACTTATCTTTACAGTTCGACAACTTGCTCAGGGTTCATTCTATAAGCAAGTTGGTTCAATAGGGATGCACTTGGCTATAGATCAAAACAATATTCTATGCTTTGGATTTAGGGTAGTCCCTTAGGCAAGTCTTTAGGAAACGGGTCTGAAAACTCATCTATCAACCTTTGAATCAGTTTAGGTACTTCTTCTAAATCTCTCATCTCTAATACTCTTCTAATCAATAGAAACATAAGCTCATTAGCCTTCTTAGCAACTCGAAGCTCTAGGGCTTTCTTCTTACTAGCTCAGGTGAGCTAATTATGGATCTCATTCACTTAGGTCGATGTCATGGGTTGCAATACAGTCTTCTTCCCATCCTTAACAAAGGCATAAGTGTTCTTGTATCCATCATAAGTAACATATCGATCAAACAACCAAGGTCTTCTTAGTAACATATGTAAAGCTCCCATGGTGACAACATTGCATACTACTTAATCCCTATTGACATTCCCAACACTAAATAGCACATTACTTATTTCGTTACCTATAGAACACCCTTATCATGAAGCCAATATAGCTTATATAGTCGAAGGTGCTTAAAGGTCGGCAAACCTAGCCTCTACACAAAGGACTGTATAACATTGATAATGCAACATCCTCTATCTATTATAATGGTGCACAACTGTCCTTTGATGGTACACTTGATATGGAATAAATTTTCATGTTGGTCTTCCTAAAAGTTTGGTAGGGACCTTAATATTTGCCGTAATACTAAAGTGGTTACTTCTCCCTAATCGGTATAGGCACAAGTTTCCTCTTCCTCTTCGGCTTCAACCTTCCCAACATTCATCTCCTCTTCAGGCTCACTCTTGTTAGTACTATCTACTACATCTCCACGAAGCACCAAAGCATGTCAGTCCAAACACTTAGTGGCCATATGTCTGAAGCGCAACCATTTAAAACACTTCACCTTGATTGTCTTCCATCCGAAGGTCTATCCCTTCTCGTTTGTCCTTGAGGTTAGCCTAACCTCAGTTTAACTCGACTAGCCTGCTCGACCTTGCTATCTTACTCGGCTATCATCAGGTCAATCACTTCTCTCCTTAGCTTGGAAGGATCTCTTCAACTCAGTTTGAGTAAGTCAATGCAAAACAAAGGCTAGAGAAAATGTTGGTCCAAGTCTACTTAGAGCATTTCTTTTTTTCCTTTCAACCCTTTGTGCTATCTTAATTGCCTTTTCCAAAGTATAAAACCTCTGTACTTCTACAATACTACAAATCTCATATTTAAGTCCAAAAATGAACCTCGATACTATGCAAGCCTTGGTTTCATCTATTTTAACTCGGATCATTAGCATCTAGAATTCTTGCACATAGTCATCAACGAATCAACTTCTTCGGTGAAATTCCTACAACTTTGCAAATGTACCTTGTAAGTAGGTCTTAGGCACAAATCTACCCCTTAACAATCTCTTCATTTCATCCCAGGTCCTTACTCCTTATCTTCCATCTCTTGCTCTAGCCACATTCAAATTTTTTCACCATATGGTGGCATACCCCATAGACTCTAGTACAGCAAGTCACACTTTAAGGACATCAGTATACCCATAACAGTCGAACACTTTCTCAACCTTCTTTTCCTACCCTAAATATTCTTCAGCATCTCCACTTCCATTGATGTGTAAGATTTAGACCTTAACATTGTCTAGCCCTCGAGGAGCTCAGCGTCCTCACGCTTGCATTTGATAGTACTCAGCCTCTTCTTCTTCTTCTTCTTCTTCTTCTTCTTCTTCTTCTTCTTCTCTGTCAATCTCCATATCTACTTCTTCATCATCCTCTTCCATCTCCTCCAACTCCAATCATCATATAGTAACTTGGTCTGCTACTCCTCTAGTTAAATGGGGTCGAATTCAGCAATTGGCTAGGCTACCTTGGCCATAGTATCTCTCTAAAACATTTTCAAATAGGTTATGGTATGGTACACCCTAGGGTTGTTGTTTATTAACTTGCATTGCAATAACTAAACTCTCAAGAAGATTAGTGAGTCTCTTAAGTTTATCATCAACTGACCTAAGAGTGTTACTACCATTATGACCACGACAGGTTGAGCACAATTACCATGGTCACTAATAACACCTTAAACACTTGAATTCTCCATGGTATAATACTTCGAACAGATTAACAATACAATACACAACAACACTTCTACCTTACTACTCAAAATCTCTACTAACACACTCTAACAACTTCAACACCTAATAATCACTCAAACACAACAGAAATGAACTTGCTCTGTTTTCGTACTGAAAAACAAAGTAACAGTAGAAATTACACTTATCAACACATGAACCTCCACTACACAACTCACAACTTCAAAGCTTAGTTCACACAAACACATTGCAATAGCTACGGAAGGAACACAGCAGTCACTAACAGTAAACATGAACCCAAACTTCATTGCTACTTTACATACTCCTTCTCAGAATCGTACTTGGATACCAACGAAGCTTATGCATCTCTGAGTTTGGACATATAGAGAAACAACACAACGAAGAGAACCAAAAGAAAACAAAAGAAGGTTAGTGAAATCTGAGCAGCTACTAACTGGATATGATACACCAATCAATCCTGCTTTGCTTACAATCCATCGGATATGACTCACCGATCTGAACCATAGGGTTACTCGCCACTACTCCTTGCTAAAGAGAATAAATAAAAGTTAAAAGGATAATGAGAACACTATGGTTGCTCTAAAGGGAAACTTGTAATAATCTAATAATGAAAGTTATTGATTCCTACATACAAAATGAATAGGGTTTATACACTAGCCCCATTTGGGTTACAAACACATAAGAAAAGATAAAAAGAGTAATTTACAATTAGAATACATGAAATATACTAAAAGGGATAAAGAATATTCAATACAAAAAAGTAGAGAATCCTTCTAAAATGTTGTACCAGAAGATGCGTGTTGCATTGTAGCTGGCGTTCTAAAATATACTATAATTTAGACAAAATGAAGAAAAGAGAGTTCGGAATCTGAGCCGACCTAATATAGATCAGGTCGGAGCACTATCAATCAGCCGTTAGAGAATACTCAACTTGGATTAAGGTCGAATGCTGGTGGTCGATTTGAGTACTCGACTTAGATAGTCGCTTGAGGCTGGTCTGCTTGGATGTTGTTTGTGTCATGGTACAATTGTTTAGCTGGTCGACTTATATGTTCGGTAGGTCAATACGTCTACTCGGTAGCTCCAAAAACCATGCTAACGTACATAAGAGCTCAGTATTTAAGTTGGCAGAAGGGTGAAACATGGAGGTCAAGATAGGAATTCTTATCTTAGATGGGGCTTTAAGATAATATTCTCTACGTAAGTCCTTAGAGTCCTCTAGCTTGGCTATGCGTAATCGGTCCGAGATGTTGAATCCTATCACCATCTAACCAGAGTTGCCTCCAAGCTCTATAAAATAGGCCGAGGACAAAGAGCCAAAAGATTCCAACTTGGTGATCTAGTGTAGATTCATATCGATAAGGATCGATTTCCTAACCTCACAAAAAGCAAGTTATCTTTGTAAGTAGATGGACCATTCAAAGTAATCGAAGAGATCAATTTGCATGCTTACAGAGTTAAACTGCCAAAGGGTATGAAGTCTCCAACACCTTCAACATTGCTAATCTTCACCTATACTCCCCTAAGGATGAGCTACCCAAAGCTAACCAAGATTTGATCCCAAATCTCAAATAGCATTAGGGATGATAAGAGTCAAGTGCCATCACATGGTCCTAAGCACATGGGCTTGTCTCCCTTGTACGTCGAGCTGCTAAGAAAGACTTCACTCTATAAGAGAAGCAACTCCTCTACATCAACCTGACCTATCTCTCATGCTCCTCTAAACTATTTACTATCTTATAGATAGAAGAAGAAAGAGATACTGATGTTATCAAACACAACCAGAGCCAAACAATGAACCCGCCTATTACTAAGTTAACGAGTTTTAAGCCCAAGCTAACCAATTGCCAAGCCAACCCACCATGCCCGAGGTGCTAAGCCCATAATTGCCAATCAATTACTTCCCAAAACCCCAACCTTCCGAGCTGCCAACCTAAAGCTAACTAACCAACTCAACTCTGCTTGGTAATTAACACCTACTTGGACCACCCAATTGAGAGGCTAATACATGTCCTCTTTCTTTGGCATTCATACTATCCTAGTGTAGGATATTCTTTTTGTATTATTACCAATTTATCCTTTCTCTATAATTATTTTCCATTTCAAATTTTCATGTGTTTTCTTAAAGCATGTCAGAGTTCCGTAAAACCAAGTTTTACACTTGAAAATCACCCTAAATTTTCCTAAAGCTTGTTAGAGTACCCTNTGAAATTTTTTTAAGAAACTAAATATTGTGAGTTTGGGGTTACTTTATTAAACCTTAGGCATGTACCATCTTAACCTTCAAAATTTAATTTAATTTTCAAAATTACCTATTTGATTAACAAGAAAAAATAAAAATAATTCTAATTTACGAGTAAACAAATGAATAACTTTTACATATTTACAAAGAAAAAAAGAATGAGTTTAGTTATTTAGAAAGGGGAAAATAAGAATTTTTTGTATTTTTATTTGCCGCAAATGTACCTTCGTAATTACTATTCAAGATCAAACTTCCGTAGTTCATTTGAAAATTTTGGGTATGTTGGTCTATTTCAGTTATACAAAATCAATTGGATTTACTTTTTTTAATCCATTTGATTTGATTTAAGAAAATCTAGAAAAGGCATCCTAAATTTGGATAATTTTATTTTTGAAAATTTCAAGTAGGTCTAAACTATAAAAACCAGCCCCTTGATCCAACTCATTTGCCTAGCTGACCCCCACCCTTATCCGTGTATCTATCCTTCCTTGCATTTTTTTTAAATTTATTTACATTATTAGAACTTCATTCCTTAAAAAAATCTTTAGATTCATTTTCTTTTCATTTCCAAATTTTCCTTAAAAATATATATAAGTATAGATTTATGTGTATACACTTTTTTCTCACTTAGATAAAAATCTCTATTTTGAAAAAATAAAAATCTAATATACCATTTATATAGTTAAGACCTACTTGAAATTTTCAAAAATAAAATTATCCAAATTTAGGATGCCTTTTCTAGATTTTCTTAAATCAAATCAAATGGATTAAAAAAAGTAAATCCAATTGATTTTGTATAACTGAAATAGACCAACATACCCAAAATTTTCAAATGAACTACGGAAGTTTGATCTTGAATAGTAATTACGAAGGTACATTTGCGGCAAATAAAAATACAAAAAATTCTTATTTTCCCCTTTCTAAATAACTAAACTCATTCTTTTTTTCTTTGTAAATATGTAAAAGTTATTCATTTGTTTACTCGTAAATTAGAATTATTTTTATTTTTTCTTGTTAATCAAATAGGTAATTTTGAAAATTAAATTAAATTTTGAAGGTTAAGATGGTACATGCCTAAGGTTTAATAAAGTAACCCCAAACTCACAATATTTAGTTTCTTAAAAAAATTTCAAAAATTTTTCAAAACATAAACTAGTGGCTAAATAAGAACTTATATGCCTAATTGGTTCTAATTTAATTACCTTTCCTAATTCTACAAGGTAACAACCTCAAAGTTTTTTTTTCAAGAAATAAAGAAACTAAGTTTTCTTTAACTTTTGTCAAGGGATTAAACTAAATGGGCATAAGGTTTAATTTAAATTAAGTTAAGGAAAATGAAAAAATCAAAAAATTCAAGCTCGACACCACATAAACCACATCCGAGCTATTTTCAAGGTGCTTCGAAATGATTATTCGAAAATTTGAAGAAGTGTTGTTTTTATCAGGAAGAGATAGTTTCCTTAGGTTACGTAGTCAGTAGTAGAGGCCTAAGGGTATATGAAGAGAAAATCCATGCTATTGAATAATGGCTTACCCCCAACCTCTTAGGTCAACATAAGGAGCTTCTACAGCTTAGCATCCTTTTATCAAAGGTTTATTTAGAACTTCAGTGACATTGTAGCACTGCTAACAGAGTTGAACAAGAAGAATGTAGAGCCCTGATGGCAACATAAAGAGGAGAAGAGCTTTTCTAAGCTAAAGAGAAGGTTAACATCAACCCCAATTCTGGCCCTACCAAATTTTGATAAAATCTTTAAGTTAGAATGTGACACTTCTAGTATCAATGTAGGAGTTGTTCTCATGCAATAGCCAACCTATTGCTTATTTTAGTGAGAAGTTTAGGGGAGCTACCTTAAACTAGTCTGTATACACGAAGGAACTATTTGCATTGATCTGAGCTCTATAAACATGGCAGCATTATTTGATACCCAAAGAGTTCATCGTATATACTAATCATCAAACATTAAGATATATGAGGAATCGAGCAAAGATGTTCAAGCGAAGATGTTCGAGCAACAAGCCAAATGGATTCAGTTTTTGGAAGGATTTTCATTTGTGATCAAGTACGAATGACAAAAAGTCAATGTAGTAGCCAATAACTGTAAACATTCCATTTTTGTCACTTTTTTATCTTGGGCTAGGTTTATGAGAAAAAAATACAAAAAAAAAATGAAAAATGTCAAAAATGTCTAAGTCAAGTTAGTGAGTTGCTTAGGTCAAGTTAAGCAATAATAAAACATACACATGTTATTTATTAAATTTCAAATCTTTGAAAGTCAAGCTTTATCAAAAAAATATATTTTAGAGAAGTCCAACAAAACTTTAGGTTATTGAGAAGTGGAATTTCGGAAAGTTTAAAATTTGGATAATTTTATGTGAACAATTAAAAATAAGACTCGGAATTTATTAAATTAAACTTATGTTTAAAAATCCCTTGGTATATACATTTTGATTATTTAAATATATTTTAGGTCATTTTGAAAACAAGTTGAAATGAATTAGGCAGGGATTCGAAGGAAAAATATAAAGTTGGGCCCAATTTGAAACGTTAATTGCATTTTAAATGCATTTGGTAATGAGAATCCAAGCACAGCTTGGTTAGTTGGGTACACAAGCATGGAATTAGAGGTCACACAAGTTTGAGACTTCGTGCACTTATGAGAAGGTCTAAAAACGGTCATGTGCCTACCACTTGACTCTTATGTTTTCCATCTTTATCCTTTGCCAAGAAAGTAAAAAGAAATGGAGGAAAATTTTAGAACTTCTAGAAGTCGACTTTTAGCCACAGATTACATCAATTCTTTGGATTTTTTTAGCAAATTTGGCAAAATCATGATAAAATCATTTATAAAACTAATGAATCTAATAAGACCTCAAATTAAAACTAATCAAAATGAGATTTACCAAAATCCATATAAGCCCCAAATATATCCATAAATGATTCAACCTAAGCTTAAAGGGAGTTAAAATTTATAATAAAGCTCGAGAAAGGATCAAAAACACATCTAGACCATTAAAAACCACTCAATCATGCACCACTACTCTCTTTTTGTCTCAACCCATCACACCACCACTCTTTATCTAACATTGACACTCACATATACAACAGTTAGACCAATTGACCAAACGACTGCACTCGACACCACTGAAGCTTCATAACTCCACCACCCATGCACTTAGCCATGGCCTATAACACAACTTCCAAACCAAGTCCTAACCACCATACAAGCCTACCTTCAAAACCCTACCAATGAATTCTCAACACCTAAAAACCTTAAGAACAAACCTTTAAACATTAAAAAAAAAAAACCTATCCCAATAGTGTTGCCCAAACACCACCACAGCCACCCAATTTCGAAAATGACCAAAACAACCATCACAACCATCACAACCTTGGACACTTATACCAAACTAAGTTTTGCCAATAATTTTATCACAAAAGTGCAATTTGCAGCTCATTTCAGTGGTTGCAAGTTACTATACAAAGTTGGATCCTTTAGTTGTGAAGAAGGAGGAGCCTGACCTACCCTACTTAAAGCCCCTTATCTAAATCAAAGTCCAACCCACTCACCCTACGCATTGCTCCTGGATTCGACCCAAGTGTTGTAATAAGTGGTTTTTTTCCCTATTTTATTTTATTATTTTCATTTCTTTTATTTAGTTTATTTTAACATTTTATTTTCCTATGTAATTAAATAAAATAGAACCTACACTAACTTGGTTTTTTTTTTTATACAGGTCTTAGTTTCTATTTTTTAATATTAGTTTTATATATATATATTGATGTTTTCTTATCTTATGTCTTTTAACATGAACATATTATTAACATGCGTAGTATTAGTTTTTGCAAAATTTTTCATAATTAAGGTCATTCTTGCATAACTATACTAACTTGAGTTTTTTTGCGAGTCATTAAGTCAATTGGTTGTTTTTCCATATTTCATATATTTATTGCATTTTTAGCATCCTTTAGGAAAAATTGCATTGGTTGAAGAAATTGCATTTTTGGCATCAAAATTGCAAATTTAGAATATAAATTGCATATTTTTAGGGAAAAAATAAACACATTTTATTAAAATTCACTTTTTTTTTAATTTGCATTTTTTCACATGTTTTGCATATCTTTTTGCCAAAAGTTGCATTTTTTTTTAATGAAGATTGCATTTTTTCTTAATGAGGGTCTTGAGGGCTTTTTTCAAAACAAAAAAGAAAAAACAAAAATACAAAACATGTTTTGCCATTTACTGAGTTTTCAAGAAATAAAAAATGTTAGTAGGGTTTTTTTTAAAGATAGGTTTTTTTAGGATTTTCAAAATGGGGAATAAAGATTAAAACATTTTTTGAGAATTTTTATTAATAAAAAAGGGAGGAAAACATAATTCGGCCCATTTCAAAAATTAAATAAACCAACACAATAAAGTTTTTCCAAAAAAAAAAAGAACTATATTAGTTTAATTCCAACTAGTTAGTACTTAGACACCTCTAAAGGCAACCACAAAAAAGTTTTTAAAAAATTATTTTGTTTTCTTAGAAAAATTTGTAATTAAAATAATAAAAAATCATTTTCTTGTATTTCTTTGCATTTTAAAAGAAAAATTATCGAGCCTAAAATTCAATTTTCTATTTTTATTAACTTGGATTTAAACTAAAAACCTTATGCCTATTTAATTTAAACCCTTGACAATAGTGTAGAAAAACTAGTTTCTTCTGGTTTTTGAAAATCCACTTTTGAAACTAAGAAAAAGCTAGTAAATTAAACCAAGTAGATGGATTGGTTTTAATCAAGTGATTGGTCTACATTTTGAAACCCTTTTGAAAAAGTTTTAAATAAACCAAAGATAATCGGTTCAAGAGCTAGCTTATTAAAACTTAAAGGTTACCACATTAAAACAATAAATTAGGTTTTAACTTTTAAATGCTTCTTATACTTAAAGGAAATGGTTTTCTATTTCATTTTAATTTTTAAATTTTTGGCTGTTTCTTTTTTTTTTTTTAAGGGATTATGTTTTCTAAGAGAAGAAACAGAAAATAATTTTTTTTATGATTGTCCCGCAAGTGCCTATATATCCATTTTAGTGATATGGTTATTTTTAATTTTTGAAAACAGGTTAGGTTTACATCATTAACCAATTTATTTGATTTTGGAAAAATTCTAAGAGAAAACCCCAATTTTATTTGTGTTGACTTAAAGAAAACCAACAATTGATTCTAAATTCTTTTTTAAAAAGGTTGATTGAATTTCTTTCTTTTTCTAGAAAACATTTTTCTAACTGATAAAAGTTTGTTTTCACTAAAAACATATTTTCCTAAAGGATAATGTTGTTCATTTCTTTTTTATTTTTTTCTTTTAAAAAAAGCCTACAATATCTATCCAAAAAGGAAAAATATTCATTTTTTTAAAGAACTCTATAGAAAATTACTAATTGATTTGAAGAAAACTTTTTTTTTTTTTTTCAAAGAACCCCTTTTCAAAAAAATTATTTGAAAAAAACATTTATTATTTTTCAAAAGTATTTTTTTTTATTATTAATTTTTATTTTAATAAGCCCTAATAGTCCCAAAAGTAGTGGTTACCCTACAACATCTCGAGACTACATAATGCCCCTAACCTATTTTTTATTTTTATTATTTCTTATTAAATATAGGCCTTACACATCCCTAAGAGGTGGTTACCTCATAATACCTAGGGACTATATACGTCTTTATTCCTAAAATAAACTAATCATACAAACTAATAAATAATGAAAAAAGGGGGGGATCAAACCTCAGCCAAAATGGGTTGTACATGAGTCAAAGGCAAGTCATGTAAGTCGTACGAGAGGGAGAGAGTGCTAGCAAGGGTAGCTTCTCATAACTTCAATGATGGTTGCAAGTAATGTTGAGAGAAGGGAAAAAAAAAGTCAGAAAGCAAAGAAATAAACTCAAATAAATAAATGAACCAATAAAATAAAAAGGCTATAGAAGTTCCAATCTTGGATTACACAGCAGTTGCAACAGGATGGTTTCTTGGTATTTTAATGGTGGTTGCAAGCAATATCGAAAGAGGAAGTGATTTTTTTTAGTGATCGTTGATGGTAAGGAGTGAAGTGAAAGTCCTTATTTATAAATATCATGATTGAATCAAGGATGAAATATATTAAACACAAAATAATTTTCTTCCCTACTTAGACTAGATGAATCTGGACAATATGTAATGCTAAATTCAAAGCAACATGTAGAAAACATGATCAATATGTGCCAATGTGCAGAAATGTGCTAAAGTATGCCAACCATACGTATGAGTGTACTAGAGTGTGCCAACCACATGTAGGCATATGCCGAAGTATGCCTACCATACTTAGATGTGAGCAAGTGAATGATGTGGCATGTAACATAGTGATGATGAGGCATGACATAGTGATTACTTGGTGATGACATGTTGATGTGGTCGGTGACATGACATAATGTAGTGACAACATGGTGACATATCTAGTGACATAGCAGAGGAGGTTGTAATGATACGGTGTTATGGCAAGTGACGTAGCAATGACATGGCTTTGTAACGTAGTGGGTAATGTGGATGCATATACCAATGAGAGATGGTGAGGAAAGAAAATAAAAGATACTTTTTGTACCTTCCATAAACTAAACCCAACACCTCCACCTATTAGCCTAAAGCCTTAACTAATTGAGTTTTTTGAGTCCGGAAAAACCAATTCATCCCTACATGTAATTATTTAATCTATAAGACATGTGAAAATTTATTTTCAAAAATAGACCAATTTGATAGAATTACAAGCTTGGTTTTTCTTGGTGCTCAATTTTGCTTAAAACTTTAATTGTTTATAAAATAGTCAATTTAAAGTCCAATTGAGACATAGCTAATGCTACAATGAACTTAAACTATCTATTATCATAATATTTTGAAAAGTAAGCAAGTTAAACTTAATCAAAAATTACTTTTCAATAAAATGCCCATTTTTTGCTTAAAAATTATGATTTGGTCAAATCACATATGCCTATTTGACTTTCAATTAAGCCTTTAGATCCTAAAAAATTAAAAGATTCCCAAAACTAAACCTAATTTACCTTATTTCTCTAAAATTCAACTTTTTTCTATATTTCTTGTTATTTTCTTATTTTTTATATTTTTCCAATTTTTATAATTTTTCCTTTTTTTTTTTGTGCGTTTTTCTAAAGTAAAGCATTTTATATGAGAACATAAAAATAACATGGAGAGCAAAATGGAATGTCTACAATTGCCCTTCTTTATGGTAAAATTTTTACCACAAAGATAAAAGAGACACTATTTTTTCCCTAAGATAGGTATTGGTAATGCAACCCATTAGGGATGGAAGGTGATTATTATGGAAGAAGGGTAAGGTCCCTATGAGATATCCTATCCTGCAAGGTATTCGAAGGGATAGGACTCCTTTGAGATATCCTACCCTAGAAGTTATTTAAAGTAATTGGGCTCTTATGCGATCTATCTTAATGAGACCCATTAATGAGATGTCAAATTCTAAAGAGAAACAGTAGCACTATCGATATCCAAGGAAGGATAGGGCTCCTTTATAGTCTATCTTAATAAGACCCTTTAGCGAGATGTCCTAATCTTAAAGGAATGCAATAACACTAAGGTTATCTAAGGAATGATAAGGCTCCTTTGTGATCTATCTTAAGAAGATTCTATGATGACATGTCCTAATCCTAAAGAGATGTAATAGCAATAAGGTTATCTAAAGGAGGATAGAGTTCCTTCACAATCTATCTTAACAAGACCCTTTGGTGAGATATACTAATCCTAAAAGGATGTGATAACACTAAGACTTTCTAAGAAAGGATAAGGCTCTTTTGCAGTCTATCTTAACAAAACCCTTTGGGGAGACCTCTTATATTAAAGAAAGGTGATAGCACTAAGGCTATCTTAAGAAGAAATAAGGCTCTTATGTAGTCTACCCAAACGAAACCCTTTAGTAAGATATCTATTCCTGAAGGAGGCAATAGCATTAAGGCTATTTAAGGGAGTATAAGGTCCTTCTGTGGTCTATCTTAATGACACCCTTTGGCGAGATATCCTATCTTAAAAAGAGTTAATAGCACTAAGGCTATTTAAAAATAAATAGGGCTCCTTATGGTCTATCTTAACGAGACCCTTTGGCACGAGACCCTTTGGCAAGATATCCTATCCTAAGGGAAAACAAGTGTTTCTTAAGAAATCACATGTCTAAGGGTTTGAAACTTAGCAAGTATCTTAATTGATTTACACTCCACTAGGGAAGTAAGCTTAGAGATTTCATAAGGAGTTCTAAGCAATGCTATCTAGGAAACATTTCAAGAAATCGCTTTTGAAATTTGGGGATTTGTAAGGATTATCAAATTATGCAGGAAAAAGAAGCAATGTTCAAAGGGTATGCCACCCAAGACATCTCACTTTTTAAAACTAAAATAGCACTCCCATGAGTAAGTAATCCTAAAAGCCCTTAAATAATGCTCTAAAGACATGCGGTCCATAGGAATAAAAAAAGATATTACAATGATAAGGGTTATTGATTGGGAATTGGATCCATTTAAAAGGCCTTAAAACTAAAGATGAGCTTGAAAGGACAATGTTCCTAAAGGGGTTAAAACCATGAACTTAAGGACATTAATCATTGAGATGAACTTCGTAAACAGGGAAAGGACTAGAAGCTAGACTCTTTAGACTTAGAAAAAGCTAGCCTTTTAACCTATGCACACTAAAAAGGACAGAACGAGCCTCTAAAATCCTTCTAAAACAAAGAATCTGAAAGGATGGATAGCTAGTGAAGAGAATTCCAAGGACTTTAATTAAAAATGCTCATTGAGGATGCTATTTGAAGAAAATACTTTTTTGGAAAAGGAGTAGATCCCTCTCTCTCTTTCTCTTTTTCTCTCTTTTTTTTTTTTCCTTTTTTTTTCGAAGTTGCTAACAAGTATAGATGCTACTAAAAAGCACGAGCCTTATACTGAACTCTTCCTTTCTTTATACGGTTATTATGTAGGTCAACTTGCTCTTGCACTTAAGCCTTAATGCTATGGAGTTAATTTCAAACTCTGAAGACATTGGAGTCATTGGCCCTAACATTAATTGTAAGGGCTTTATCACATTAAGAGTCTCTTTTCTTTGAAGATAGTAACTCATTATTGATTGATCTAGTCAAAGAGAACTTCCTCACATGTTCTTGGTTTAGATTCCACTCCTAACTACTATTTCAAAAATTATGGTCTATTTTGTAAGTAACATACCTTAATCAATCCGTTAAGTCTTTATTCATTTTATAATGTAAATTGGGTTTTTGGTCAATGGTTTCAAAAGAGTGAGTTAAAAGGCCTATTTTGAAAGAATTTTCCATTCAAACCATGTTTACAAGTCAAGGACCATTAGGAAAAACTAGAAATGTGATTGTAAGGATAATTTATTCTCTACAATCAAAAGAGCCCTTATAAAAATGAGTGGTATTGTGGAAAAGCCTTATGTTTGTGATTTAGAATGGATAAGGAGGCTTTATGTTTTGGAGCTTTATAGTAAATCAAGGATTATGTTTAGGCTTTATTTACGTTTAAGTTTAGGCCTTCTTGGTGGATTGGGAGGCTTCCTCGGTTGGCTATGAATTTAAGCCTTTTGGGCTTTCCTTTACATTTGAGTCCAATCACCTATGTTTGAATTTGGGCTCTTTTCTTTTTCTTTCCTTTGCCCCATTTTTCTGTTGTTTCTCTCACTCTTCTCTTTTTGTCCCCAAATGAATATCTCTAAAAGTGAATGGTTTATGACTCAAGTGTTAGGATCATATGCACATGATTTATATTAGCTCTTCTTTGTCTTAGAGAAAATAAATTATCAATGATATATATTTTTGAATTGACACTACTAAGGCAAGCACTAGTTAGTTTTACCTTCCTTCTCCTAAGTAATGACCATACCCTCAAAATTGCCCCATTAGGGGTGGTTCTTGATAAGATTTAATTTTTGAAAAACTCTTCTAACATGGGCTCAATTGGGTGGACAAAGGATATTTTGTGTTAAGGATATTGAAAAGAATGTCTAATGTCACTTTAAACTACGTCTCAAGTTCAAAATAGACCTCCTTTAAGGAATAAGTCCAAAAATCCTTACATTGATGTCTGTCAACTCTTCAAGTATTTAAAGGTCTGTATTTGGTATACGGTTTACCTCTTCTAATTTTGAACCTTTAAATAATGAGTTACCATTTCTCGAAGTACGGATCTATATTAATTTGCCCCAGAGTAGGGATTGGCTTTACAAAGATGCCTTAAATTTTCTTAGAATTCTCATTAGAAACATGCCCCATTAAGCCATTTAGCATTAAAGAGAGGACACACAAAATGTGTAAAAGGAGTACTTCATTCATCTTAAGCTTGAAGACACAAAAAACAAAGACTATTAAGAGAACAATTTTTCCAATGGTGTCCCTAACTTAATGATGGTTTCCTTCTTTTGCCATCTTAGCCTAGTCAAAACTATCAATGGTATGCCCCTCCACATATCTAATGGCATGGGAAAATGATTGCCCCAGACTTGGTTTCTAAGCTAAATTCTATTTAATACTTTGTTTACCCCCTTTTCTCTTGACTTGATTTTGACCCATCCCTTTATTGATCTTAAAGATTGAACAATTCCTGGCTCTTAGGGCTTGGGGTTGAGTGGATTGGCTTTAGGGTGAAATTGCCTTAAGTTAAGGAGCATGCTCAGGATTGGTTGTTGTCTCGACCTTATGCTTTGTGGCACTTTATCTGCAAGAAATAGTGTTATTTAGCTCAGCAAACAAAATGAATCGGTAAGTAGATGATCTCGATTTTAGCCGTCAGGTTAGGTCAATACCCCGAAGTCATCATTTCCTCTCCCTTAGAGAAGTTTCAACCCGAAACTTGGTAATTGGCTGCTTCAAACCCCACTTTGATCAAATACTATCCTACCACAGCTAAGGATAGTGGTATAGAGATGGTTCGAGTCTATGATCAGTGCTAGCTTCATCCTTGGCTCCTTCTACCTGTCATGAATTCGATCAACCACATCTTGGTAGTCCTAGCAACTATCAAGTACAAGAAGTAATACGACCTCTAGGTTATATAAAAGATTATGGGTGGGTAGGTCCGGTGCCAATAAGAAGTAAGATGGCTCATCAATCATAAGTACTTCTAACTCTTCAAGCTCAGCTAGCTCTAATCTCACACTCTCCTCATTTGTTGAAATTAGTATTCCCTCTACTTCTTCACAAATCAATTCTTCTTCCTCCTTCCACCTAGGGTTATGCTCATCAATTTCGATGGTCAATAATGGGGGCACGTCGGGAATAAGAAGGTTTAACTCCAACTCAACTTGGTCCACTTCCTCTCTACTACTCACTTCTCTAGCAACCTCCACCTGCTTAACTCCTCCTTCAATACTCTCTAATTCAGCATTCCTCTGTTGTCTCATTTCATCCTAGAACACTTCATGTCGTCTTTCAATCACCTTCAGCTGATCCTACACTTCTGAGAGGTTAGCTTCATAGGTAAGTTTTCTCTCATACAATCTGTCATGATGATCTTAGGGTATGAATTTTCTTCGCATCAAACGTCTTATCTGACCCATGTAATGATCTCAATGTTTCCCCTATCAATTCTTTGATTTATCATTCTCTTCCACCAAGTAGCTGCAAAGCCAATCATCAAATTCTTTATAATATAGGCTCTCTTATGCTCAAGGTAAGAATAATCTTCGAAAACCTAATCAACTTGAAATTCCTAACTCAAATATTCATCCAAAGTATCATATTCATCAAACTCTAGAATTTGTGATATCACGTCTTCATAATAGTATTCATATCCATATCCAACTTTATATGCCATGTTGAGGATATTCAATTCAATAGCATGGTACTTAAGCTTATGAGAGAGAGAGTTACTCAGCAACTGATGGACAACAGTACAGCCAAAGAGGGTACTACTGCTCGAGTTGCAAGTATTAACAACTCGACAATAATTATCTTAGCTTGCACTTCAATCCAGCTCATCACTTGGACTAACACACGCAATAGTTTGGCATAAGTTCAATTTGACAACAACTTAGATTACGTTTTGCGGGATGATAGCTCTGACACTTGTTTAGAGTACAATAACTCAGCACTTGATCGCAACGACACGGCTAGCATAGTAGTAACATGTCATAATAACTTGTTATAGCAGCAAGCTTCAACACATACAACAGTACTTTCTTTGCCACTATCGCAATACTAAAGTAGGATAATACATTGAACAGCTTAAAGAAGTGATATCTCGACAAACAACCCATATTGGAATTCCCAACCTTTTCTTCAATATATATATTCAATATGGGACCTATGATGTAAAGGAATTACAATCCAAATTTTCACTAACCTACCCAAAGGAAATTCAATTGAAACTAAATTAATATCTAGCAAACAAATGCTCGATATCCCAAACAAACCCCATAAGCAAGCACTTCCTCAAACACTAAATAGAACAGATACAATGACTAAAACTCTCAGCCCTATCTGGAACCTCACGCTCTGATAGCAAGATGATACGGACCAGGCCAAGGATAGATAAGGCCACCATGGGGGTAGGTTCGATCCTACCAAAGGAATGAAAAGTAAATGAGAGTCGATGGTTTAACAATCCCACGTACTAACTCTACGGATATGACGCACCATAGAACCATACACAGACTTAAGACTCACCGGTTGTAACACATTGGTCCGAGTAATAGGGTTGCCTACTACAATCCTTGCTAAAGGGATTGATAAGAGCTAGTAAAGGAGAGAACTTTCCAAGAAAAAAGACTCAAAAGGGGGGTTTTCATTAATCTTCTATGTATATGTTGTGTTGTTACAAATATTGCTATTTATAGTACGTCCTGAACTATAGTGACAAAACTATAACTATAAATAATGTACAAGGCCTTAAACCCCAAAGAATTGGGCTCATAAATAAAATAAAGACAAACATATAAAAAAATATAAAACTGTGTATTTCATAAGGAAAAGTCAGCATGTAGTCATTTGGCATGCCTTAAAAGTAGTCTTGGAATGCTTGGTTAAGACACCAAAGAGGTCGACCTATAATTGCCGAGTTCTGAAGTCAGTCAACAATAGTTTCTCCAAGCTATGCCGAGTGGATCCAACACTCGGTAAAGTAATCTCTCAACCACTAAGTCAACAACAGACTTTAGCCGAGTGAATCCAACTCTCGAAAACATGATAACTCAGCCTATCAGCAAGCATAATGCCAAGTAAGTGATTGGTCAAGCATAAGTAAGGATCGGTTGTTGTCTCGGTCTTATGCTTCTCAACACTCTATTTGTAAGAAATAGTATTGTTTGTCTCGGTAGACAAAATGAGTCAACAAGTAGATGATCTCGGCTTTAGCAATCGAGTTGAGTTGGTACCCTGAAGCCTATCACCCATTCCTAGATTGGAAGATATATTAGATGAATTAAGTGGAGCCAAGATCTTCAACAAGATTGATGTAAAGTCTAGCTACCATCAGATTCGCAAGAGGCCAAGAGATAAGTGGAAAACTGCAATTAAAACTCGATATCGACTTTATGAGTAGATGGTCATGCCATTTGGCTTGTCAAATGCCCCAAGCACTTTCATGAGGCTAATGAACCATATACTGAGGTATCTAATAACAAAAGTGTGTCGTAGTGTACTTTAACAACATCCTAGTTTATAGTGCCAACATGCTGAGTCACTGTGAGCATCTCCAAGACATATTAAATGTCCTTCGTGCCGAGAGATTATTCAACAACTTGAAGAAATGTTGCTTTTACCAGAAAGAAATGGTATTCTTGGGCTATGTAGTTAATGGAAGAGGCTTATGAGTGGATGACAAGAAGATCCGAGCAATTGTTGAGTGGCCAACTCCCGCTAATTGTACCGGCATAAAAAGTTTCCATGGATTGGCTTTGTTTTACAGAAGATTCATTAGAAATTTTAGCACCCTCACTACATTACTTACTAAACTAACAAAGAAGAACGTCGACTTCTAATAGGGAGAAAAGGAGGAGTGGCATTTTACCGAGATAAAGGAAAGGTTGACCTCTGCTCCTGTACTAATTCTACCTAACTTCGAGAAAATATTCAAGCTACAGTGTGACGAATCAAGCATTAGGATAAGCATTGTCCTAATGTAAGAAGGCCGATCAATTACTTACCACAATAAGAAGCAAAAGGGGGCTCAATTGAATTACTTTGTGTATGACAAAAAACTCTTAGCACTGATTCGAGCACTGTAAGTATGGCAGCATTATCCATTGCCAAGAGAATTTGTCATCTACACTGACCATAAGTCTCTAAGGTATCTCCGAAGCTAAACAAAGTTGTCTAAGCGGCAGGCAAGATAGGTCGAATTCCTTGAGGGATTCAATTTTGTAATAGAATATAAACAAGGAAAAAGCAATGTAGTTACAGATACTCTTTCAAGACGACATACACTTCTGAATGAACTGCAAACCAAACTATTTGGGTTTACGAGTATTAAAGAGTATTTTGAAGATCCACACTTTAAACCCATAATTACGTGATGCATCAATGGAAGAATAGTGGACGAGTATCATGTGGAGGATGGCTACTTGTTTCAATGTGGAAAATTATGTACGCCGACTTGTTCCCTGAGGGAGATGCTGATTAAGCAAGCCTACAGTGGAGGACTGTCTGGACATTTTAAGGAGAAAAGAACATATGAATTGCTGAGTAGTTGATTCTTTTGGTCGAGAATGAGGCAAGACGTGCACTAGGTTGTTAAAAGCTATACCATATGCAAAAGGGCTAAGTGCCAAGCCGAGCAAGGGTAAGCAATGTCTTTGCCTATTCCGATGAAACCTTGGACGAAATTAAGCATAGACTTTATCCTCGGATTACCACAAACTGCCTGAGGCAAAGATTCTGTAATAGTCATTGTAGATAAGTTAAGCAAGATGGCACACTTTGTGCCCTACTCTAAAACTAACAATGCTTAGGCTATTGCTACTCTTTTCTACAAAACCTTGTAGCATTAGATGGGGACTAAGCTACTATTCAGTACTTCTTATCACTCTTAAATAAAGGTGGTTAATCACACTTTAGGATTACTACTTCAAGCTATAGTAGACAAGAACTTGGCTGATTAGGATGTTTACTTACTAGCGGTTAAATTCGCTTACAACCACATAGTGCATGACACCATAAAGCAGACTCCCTTTGAAGTGGTATATGGTTTTAATCCCAAGTTGCCCCTCAATCACACCCATGTACCTGTGCCTGCACAAGAGGATCCTGACATAAGAGCTAGAGCACAATCCCTTCAATACATCTATGATAAAGTCACTCGATACATCGACCTAGCTACCAAACATATGCAAAAGAAAGCCAAGGGTAAGATTATGAAGCATTTTCAACTGGGAGACTTGGTGTAGCTACACCTAAGTAAAGAGAAGTTTTTGACCAAAAGCAGGAACAAACTATTCCTAAGGGCTAAAGGACCTTTCAAAATCCTATAAAAGATCAATGATAATGCTTATAGATTGGAGCTGCTCAAGGTCTATGGGGTTTCTAACACCTTTAACATCACTGACCTAAGTCCATATCACCTTGATGGAGAGCTAATCGGAGACCATTTAGATTTGATCCCAAATCCAAAATAACTTGAAGGAAATGATAGGAATCAAGCTACTAAACCATTAACCTACAGCCGAGCCCAAAGATTAAAGGGATTGGCAAGACGAATCCTCCTGCTCTAGCTAACTCTTACTGAGGCCAAATATCTCCTTGCCGATCCATTCTACATGCCGAGCCGAATGATTGCCTATTTCTTGTAGATAGTATGCTAAGAAACCATAAGCCGAGACAATAGCTAATCCTCATTCCCACTCATGCCTGGCCAATTACTTACTTAGCATCACCTTTACCAAGATGCCAAGAGAGAGACTCTGGACTGACTAAACCACCCCTACTTGGACAAGCAAGCTAACTATACATTTTGTCTGCATCTTCTAACAACATCACCAATGCAGCATCGCCACATGTACAGAATCATTTGTAGAATCCGTTACACCAATAATTGTTTTCCTTGAATATTCGTTTTTGCCTTTTTGTATCTTATACATTACTTCCTTATGAAATCTCCTTTTTGTCTTTTCACTTTCGGTCAAGTTGTCCTAACTTATTGGTATAAATACCTTTGTATTTATAGCCACAAACAAATTAATTATCATTAATACACTTGAGTATTTTCCTTCCCTGCATAAACACTGCCTATTTACTCTCAACATCACTCTTATCCTAACCCTTGAGCAAAGCTAGGTAACGAATAACCTTACTGGACCGATTCGTGCGTTATATCAATTGTGTCATAAGTCCTCAAAAGTTCCATTAGTGCGTTATATCCTCTGAAACTATTCATGGGTTTTTGCTTACTTTCATTTGTATTTATCCTTTTTGCATATTCCTCATCAGTTCCTTTCAAGCTTTCGGCAACCTTAGACCCACCTAACAACCAGCCTTGTTTATTATTGATCACAGTTCGCACCATCATGTACTCTTTTTTTTAATTGAATCATGCTTATTTATGTTAATTAGTTTTGTTGTTTTACTTGTTCTTATTTACTTTATTATTCTCATTTTATCAACCCTTATTCGTCTTTCCTATTTAATTACAATCATCCTTATATTGTAAAGTTAGGTAATTATATATTCTAGGTTAAATTACTAATAACTTTGGTTCTCTCACACATGGTTCCCTGTGGAATCAATACTTAGACTCACATTCATTTTAATCTATATTATAATTTAGCTAGGTATACTTACCTGCTAACTCAGTTTACACCCCCTTAATGACCCATTGTCAATAAGAACCCTAGCTACAATCCTTCCACAACATTCTACTATGATAAATAGTGTTTTAGTATAATCACTTCCGTCTTCACCTAATTCTTCTAGGGAGAATGTCATTTGATCTACAATGAATACCAAGTTAGCAATGTAGTTCAACTTTTCAATGGAAATTCCCTATAGTACCTTAATTTCTTAAAGGATTTTAAGTAGTGCATCCCTATGTACTAGTAGAGACAATAACAATCCCATCAAGGATATTTGGGCCAAAACTCTTAATAGTCAATCTGTTATTCTGTAATCATTAAACTTGATAATTTTCATCAGTACATCCTTTCCTTCCTTCTTCTCTTCAATCTCAACCATCTTTTTAAGGGCTTCTTCTATAGTGGCTTTCTTTCCCATATGATCATATACCCATTCCGACCAAGTTAACTGTCTAACCATAGATGTGTTTGTTAAGGATTTTGAATTACTTACTTGGTAATCAAAAGGTGCTACCTTGTAATTTTTTAGCTTCATCAAAACTTTAAAAACCAGCTTCTTTGGTCTTGAACTATTCCTTTTTTCTCCTTCTTTACTATTTCTAAAGATAAGTGGCTTCGATTTAGATCCAATCACAAAAATTTCAGCTTACTCTTTTCTCGTATCCTCTTGTAAGCTTTAGGTCTATGGCAAGATCAAATAGTCAAAACTTCCGGATGGCTTCTCTTCTTATGGATCCACTTCACATTTAATTATCATACCTTAGACAATTTTTCAGACTTCTTGTTTGACATAAGCTTGATTTTTCCAATCAATTTGCTAGAGATAACCCACCTTCTTTAAGTGGTGTGCTTACTCTTTTATTGGCATAGACAAAGTTCCTAGATCCAGTTCCCTAAATACCATTTCCCCAATTATCATGTTGATAAAAGGCTTGTGATTTAGAAGTGGACTATTGTTGACATTCGAGCATGTTGCTTCAATGAAGTCCAATTGGATTACTTTGGTATCAATCAAATCTTAAATTTTGTTTCTAAGCCTTTAACAATGATCTATCAAATGTCCTTTTAGGCCCATATGATATTCGCACTTGAAACTTGGGTCATATCCTTTACGCCAGTAATTCGGGATAAGGACTTCAAAAATATGCATGTTTTCTTCTTTTGAGGTGGTTTAGAACTTGTGATAAAGGAATAGGTATCTTAGTAAATTGTCTTCTCATCATATTTCTCACTTATTAGTTTTGTTTCGATTTAGGACCAAAACTTTGCCTAGTTTAGAATGTCATCTAACTAGGGGCATTGTATAGTTTCCTATGTTAACTACACTAATAATTGATTCTTTTCCCTTATTTATAGATTTCTAGGAAATCGACTTCTCCTCCACATGAATCCTTCTCGTGTTGATAGCATCTTCAATCTTGCTTCTTACCACCATTGTATTTGAAAAGTTTAATGCGGTATGCCCTAGAAGATGAGTGAAATAAGGTTCGCCAAAGTATAAATAAAAGGGGGGTTAAATTTTTCTCCATTAAAGGTAGGATAATTCTTGCTACCATACCGCTCCAACATTGTACATACTCCTTAAAGGTCTCACTATTTTTCTTGCTCATATTTTGGAGATTAACTATAGATGGAGCCACTTCAATATTAAATTTATGATGATTATAGAACGCCCCTATTAGCTTGTCCCATGTATTAATCTCATTAAGATCCAGTTATGCATACCAAATTAGTACTAGGACCATTAGGCCATCTTGAAACATTTGGACCATTAGTTGGTCATACTTTAAATAATGGCTCATCTTCTTCCTTAAATAAAACTAAGTGTGCAACATAAGGCATCCAATCCCATTATACTTTTCAAATTCCAAAACTTTAAACCTCTCAAGGTATTCTCCTTCATTCATTGCTTCAAAGTTAACTAGACTCATTTTCTCAGTCCATTCGGGCTTGTGAATCCTTGCATCTTTTTAGTGATTTTCTAAAATAGCTTCTTTCCAAGATATTTCTATTTCTCCTCCAAGTCCTTCATTGAGATACTCATGTTGTTTTAGGACTTGTCTTCTTCTAAGGGAGGCATGACCGAATCTTTATTGTTCTCATTAGGTTGATTCCACTAAGGCCGGCTGTTCTAAGTCAACTATTGAAGCATTTCCATTATTTGATTCATTTTGGTCTCTAATTCGGTCATCCTTTGCTCAATGTTGTTTTATTTCACCATTCTAACTTGGCAGTGAGTAAATACCAAACTTCAAAGGTGGATCATTACTTGGTCACAATCTTCAAAAACTTGTTATAAGAAAACTCTTAAATTGTTAGCACTTCAAAATTCCTTCTTCTTCTCTTTCCTTTCTTTTTTTTATTTAATTTTTCTTTTCTTTTGTCTACTTTTTTTTTAATAGAGTAACTACAATAAATAAACTATATAAAATAAAAAAAGTAAAAAGTTGTGTAATACTTAGTGGATTTAACATGAAATTACAATTTTATTAATATTTTAAATCAACATTTACAAATAAAAGCCGATTACATTATTGAAATGAAAACTAACATCAAAACCAAATGAAAAACTAACAACAAAATATTAAAGGAAAAAAAATGAAATTCTAGATCTAGGAAAGTCTTTTAATCTAGCTTAGGCAAACTTTACCAATTTCCCTCATCAACTACCTAACACAATGTCCCTTTCTTGAATCTTTACCCTTAAAATTTCATTTTCTCTTAAACCCCTTCTATGTTGGGCCTCTGCCCTAACCCATATCAAGTCCCTATAGACATTTTCAATAAGTGCAAGACCTTGATGTGTTGGTTCCATTGTTTTCGAAATCGAGGCACCCCTATTAAAACGAGAGTGAGTAACCTATCACCATTAAGTAGTGGTAATGACTACAATTAGTCTTTGGTTACACAACAGCTGCCCATTTATGGTCTTGAGATTGCTTGGGTTTAATTATATTTAGCATGCTTTTTTTTTTTCTCTTTTTGATTTCATATCCTTAAAACTCTACCTAGAGGTCCTATACACTAAATAGAAAGTTATACAAATATAAACAGAAAGTTAGTCAAATTTATTTGTAGAAATAAGCTATGCAAAAGAAAAGCCTTTTTATTTTAGGAAATAAGATATTTACTATATCTTTTATTTACTATAGCTGCTATAGTAAATATCGAGTTCCCATTTCGTCTTGAATTCCCTTGAAATAATTTCGCCATAGTGAAGTATTTAGTTGAAATTAACAGAAGAAGTCGAATTGGTAGCTGAAGTTGAATCCGAGAGTTATTAATGGCGTTGAGTTACAACAGATGGCCAAGGGTGGACATGGAAAAAGACAACAGTGGTTAAACTAGGTGGTTCAAGTGGTCATAAGTAGGGGGTTTTGCAGCAGCAGTGTGGTTTCTCCACTGCTGAATGGAGTAGTATATGGCGGGTGAATGTGGTTCAGCTGGTGGTTGTGAGGCTGCGGAAAGATGGCCGGAGATGGTTGCGGTTAGTTTGTGGTTTGCAAAGGTGGGTTGGCACTTGAGGCTAACAGATGGTTTTTTCGAATGATTATGTATGCCTGCTGTATTGAGCTCACTAATTTATAGTCAAAGCTCAAGAGCAGCGGATAAGCTCAGAGTGGAGAGGATAAAGTCACCAAAAAAAAAAAAAAAAAGCAGTTCAAATTGAACTTGCGATCCATGGCTTCACGAATCATCCAAGGGCTATTAAATGGTGAAAACAGATAATGATTAATGCTCGCCCTTGATTGTTGGTTCAATCCGTGCCAATTATTTTGAAATTAAGCACGGATTTGTTAACGAGATAAGCTTCGCCAAAGTTCAAATTTCATACTCCAGCCATCAGTGTTAAAAACCCAACATCAATTGTCAAAATTGAAATAAAATGGTGGGAAATATTTTGGGCTGTTGATCTGAGTGGATTCGGATTGAAAAAGAATCTTAAAAAATGAGGATTTGTGGGAGAGGGAATCGCTGCCATTGAGAGCTTCTTGTTGCCTGCCATTTCTTCTACTGTTGTCTTGTTTCATATAGTAGGGAACGAGAAGATAGCGACCACATGCTAGTCGCGTGTGGGGTGAAAAATAAAGAGTGCCTTTAACGCCGTTGGCAACGATCGAACTCACGTCTCCTACATGTCGACCTCTACTCCCTAATGCTAGGTCATTTGGCCCAGGCCCTATTAGCCAATGCGCACAAAATATATTTAACTTTATGACGTGCCGGAACCAAATTGGAGTTTATATTAAGCTTGATTTTATTGATCAAGGCTTTATTTGAAACTTGAATGCTCCAAAATAAATTCCAACTAAAATTGATTATAGAACGTGTCATTTTCTTTTAAAAGCTCAAAAGCTTATCAAATAGTGCATACATATTATAAAACGCCATTTTTTACCTTGAAAAAACAATTGACATGAAGGCTTTTATTTTATCGTAACAATTTATAATTTTGTTTTACCAAAGCAAAAAATGAGTGTCTACATGAGGTTTTAGATCCTTGTTTATGAGTCTTAATTTTTTTAGAGTATTCTCAATTTCTCTTCATATCACATGCCTAATGACTAAACTCCTATTGTTTATTTGTGAGATCTAACTTTAATAAATTTTCGTAGCCTTACAATTTTGATTCTTACACTCGATATTACTATCGTATTTCATCTGATATCTCTCTAGAGTTGCCTATTGCTTAGTACACTACACCTTGTTTGAGCTATTACTGCCAGAAAGAAGAGATTATTCCTACCATCATTGTTTTATAAACATAATTATTCATCTATGCCATTATAGCTTAAGTTTCTTAATATGACGGTTTATGGTTTTTACCTTTCATTATCTTAAGCTTTGGTGTGGTATTTTAATTATTTAGTTCCTTGTATTTCATTTTACCTTCTTTATCACCATTATAACTATTACTTTTCTTAGTTATGGTTATTATAGCAAATATTGAAGATATATGTTTAGTCATAACATTATTTGTTTCTATGTAATTAATTATCATTTGTTTATTTGCTAGATTATACGCTAACTAATTTGTTCATTCTTCAATTTATTTCTTCCTATTTGTTATTATGTTCCTTTGCTTTTATTTTAGTATTATGGAACAAATATTCCATACCACCTAACACAATTACTCATACAATCAAAGTTTGCAAATCCCAACCCTTATTGAACTAAACATAATCAAAATACAATTAATGACTCAAATCGACTTGACATGACACGACAGAATGAAATAGAACAGCTATAAAACTTAGTAGACATGATACAACATGAATAAAATTAAGTAAATAATATGGAGTCAACATTCCTATCTCATATGTATATATGCAAAAATGCATACAAAATATTCAATTCCCTTCTTTCACTTTTTGATTAAGTATTTTAATTTATTAGGAAAAGTACAAAAAAGTTCTTAACATTTACCTAGTTTTTTATTTCGGTCTTTAATATTTCAAATTTTTTATTTAAGTTCTTAACATTTACATAAGTTTGCAAATAAGTTCTTTTAATTGAAGGCATTAAATTTTAAATTGAAAAAATACAAAAAAGTCCTTAACATTCTAAAATTTCCATTTGAGTCTCCAAAGTTTGAAAAAATTTACAAATTAGTTATTTTTTACTAATGGCATTAAATTATTATTTATATATTGACACGTGCAAACATTCTATTAATCTATGTATTTCTCTTAAATAAATAATATAATAAAATATTAAAAATTAACTAAGGTATTAAAAATTATAGCAAAGCATTTAAAAATAATGAAAATTTATGCAGAGTTAGATAATAAAAAGAAAAAAGAAAAAATCTACAAAATTGAGAAAAAATACAAAGATAATATATACATACTTATATACATATACATTATGATTAATCTTATATACATATATATTAATATTAAGGATTTTTTTTACATTCTTGTCCTTTTTTTTTTTTTACGAGACTAGTGTCACCATCTACCTTACTTTTGATTTACTCACATTTAAATCTAAACTATTGAACAAACTATTGAATTCAATAATTTAGATTTAAAAATATAGAAATAAATTACGAGATGATGGTCGGGATTGATCCTATGAAAATAGAGGATCGGCCTATAGAATCTCTCTAATATTAAATATTTTTCTATATATTTAGTAATATATATACTTATATACATATATATATCAATATTAATCTTATATACATATAGAAATTAATATTAAATATTTTTATATAATTTTTTAGGGAAAATTTAAAAAATTCCCTTATAGAAAAATATTTGGTATTAATATATAAGTATATATATTACTAAATATATTATCTTCATAATTTTTTTTTCAATTTTATAGATTTCTATTTTTTTAATTTTCTATTTTTTTGTATAAATTTTCATTATTTTTATATATTTTTCTATAATTTTCAATACCTTAGTTAATTTTTAATATTTTATTATATTATTTATTTAATAGAAATATGTAGACTAATAGAATATTAGCACATGTCAATATGTAAATAATAATTCAATAACAATAGTAAAAAAGGATTAATTTGGAAATTTTTCAAACGTTAGAGATTCAAATGAAAATTTTAAAACGTTAAAGATTGAAATAGGAAAAGAAACAAACGTTAAGAATTTTTTTGTACATTTTCAATTTAAAATTTAACACCATCAATTAAAATGATTTATTTACAAACTTTTATAAACGTTATGGACTTAAATAAAAGTTTTGAAATGTTGAAAATCAAAATAGAAAATAAGATAAAGTTAAAGGACTTTTTTATACTTTTCCCTAATTTATTATATGTTTTCTCTTTTGTATTCCTTATTTGTTTGAACATTGATTATTAATGTATTTTAAATTAAGGATATAGGATTTTATAACTATTTAAATCCTTCTTTCCTTTTTCAATGATTACAACAAGGAAAGAGGGATTCAAACATAATTCATTCCACTTAAGAAACCAATATCCATGCTATTAGTCTACAAGACCATTGGCTATTTAAATCCTTCTTAATATTGTGTTACTATTTACTATGGAAGATATAACCATAGTCTCATACTATAAAATATTTTTTACGATTGTCATTATTATTATCATTATGGTTGTAAGTGTTATAGTAAAATGTAAATATTCTTTTATTGTTACGCTTCTCATAGTGATGTTAGACAATTATTTTACATTTAAAAGTATTCAACAATAATGATGATAATTACAGTGATTATTATTATTGTTGTTACTACTATTGCTGCTATTGCTATTGATGCTGTTGTTGTTACAAGTAATTATCTTATTGTAACTCTTATCACAATGAAAGTATAAGGAGATAATTATTTTACATTTTAAGGTATTTGATGATAATGATGATGATGATGATAATGATTATTATTATTATTATTATTTTGGTAGCATTGTCGTCTATAAGGTAAGGTGTTAAGCCGAACTTTTATTTGTTGGTGAAGTTTAGAATAGGTTTTTGGTCATTAGGTTAATGGTTATCTATAACAAATTGATCTATTTAATGTTCATTTTGTTGTTAAAGATATTTAATTATTACTTCTTCATAAGGTGTTAGCTTATCATTTAATTCTTTGCTGGATCATTATTAATCAACAAAATTTATATATACTTTTGATCATGTAATTATCCTCTAATATTTAACTCTACTCTTATTATATACTAATTCTTTTATTAAATATTAACTTACCAATTCAATATTTCCTAATCAATAATCTTATGGGAGAATTATAACGGAGGGAATCAACATTTGAGGGTAAGTTCAAATAAGCGATCAACATTATAAAAAGTTTAAATAAAGGATTAATATTTCATAAAGTGATTCAAATAAAAGATAAACATTTCAAAATGTTCAAATAAATTATCAACGTTTCACAAAGTGGTTCAAATAATTTTATAGATTAATTATTAAGAATCCTTCCTTTGAACCACTTTGTGAAACGTTAATCCCTTATTTAAACTTTTCGAAACATTTATCCTTTATTTGAACCACTTTGAAACATTTATCTCCTATTTGAACTTACCCCCAAACGTTGATCCCCTCCATTGTAATTTTCCCTAGTTCTTATATTTGAGGTTTGAGATTTATCCATTTTTATCTTCTTATGTTATTAACTTTGATTGTCAATTTTATGGTACTTACAAATATTATTCATCTCTAAGTTATTAATTGTCACTTACTAATTTGATGTTTTGTTGTATAATGGTGATTACGCTTTGATGGAAGTTATGAATACCAACTTATCACATAAAATTCGTATTGATATTTCTCATTTAACATAACTGTTAATGACCTTCTTATTTCTTAGTTATATCTTCATCATCATTAATTTCCCATTTTATTTGTTAACCAAAAGTTTAATGTATGTTTATGTCTAATATTCACAGTTTCATGATTTATCAAAAATCTTTTAAATTGCATTATATATATATATATATGTATATGACAATATCTTGAATTTTATTCTATCCGTTGTTCCTTTTTATTATTCCTTAATGTTTTCTTCTAACTTTTCACTTTCCTAAAGTAGGCAAGGTTTTTGGTTCATCTATTATTTCCAAAATATAAGTATAATAAAAGAAAAATCTCTAATATGATTCAAAATATTTAATAATAACCACTAAGATAAAAATACTAAGAATACATTAGAAAAAAAAATACTAATAGTATGAACTTAGGAGGGGAGAAATATTTAACACTTTTATAACTACTCTCATCATCTTATCTCCCTATAAATCAATTTCCTAAGTTTTTATAAAGATTCAAAACCTATGCTTTAATACCACTTAAAATATAACGACCCTAACTCAAGATGCTAAAGATTGCCATGTGTCACTACTAGCTAACACCACACTATAACTCTAACTACAATCTATAATCTCTAAAAACACAAGAATTATCTTCAAATAATTCCAAACAACAATCCTCTAATTAAATTAAACAATAACTTGTAAGGGAATCCCCTTAATCCATGGACAAATTTCAATAACCATCAATTTGAAAATCCTAATTAAAATCTTATCGACCATTTAAACTAACCATTAATCTAGACAAATACATCCTCTTTTATAATATTTCATAACTCTTATCCCATCCTCGTTATTGTATACATAATCACTACTCTCCGTATCCTTGCAATAGTAGTAAGAGTCTCTAATCTCATCATACGCCATTAATTCCTCATAATTATGTACAATTAGAAAAATAAAAGGGTAAGCTAACACCAAGTACATGAATACCAAAAATACATGCACATAACAAGAAATTATATAAATCACATACAATAATATGTGCAACACAATAATCAACTCAATTATAAAAAAATTTAGTCTAAAAAGTAACAAAAGAATGCTCATGATTCCACTTTTAAGTACCTAAGCTACCAATATGGGTTCATCTCCACTATCTTGACACCTTCTTAAATCTACTGTGTACGAGTTCACCTCTACATTCCCAACACCTTCCTAAATCTACCCTAGATTCTTTCCAAGAGTGACTCCTCTGGGGATATCGCCACTCAAGGATCATAAAGGTAGCCGTAAAGATCTTCCACTCTTAACCCTTAGGCTGAGCTACACAGCAAGCAATAAACATTTTATTATTAGCTAAGTAATCCTTAAGTTCATTTAATTTCTAATCTTACTAAGCACAACCAACATATAAGGTGAACAAAAAAACTAGTTTCGCAATAATCGGATCAATCAACTCAACACAAGTATCAACCGTTATGCTTGGAGTATTACAAAATAAAATAACTTCCTTCAATAATTCATTCGTGGATTTTATGTCTTTAAATCCATCTTCTAGAATTCATTTAATGTGTGGAAATAACTACCTAAGTTAAAGTGCTTAACTAAGGTAGTTAACAAGTTATAATTCTTGAGGTTTGATAAATTATTAGTTTGATGTGTTAAAAGAATATAAAATGAGAAGAAAATAAGTAGAAGAAAGGAAGAAGAGAGATCATGCTCATGTTTCTCAATTGTGATATGGCCGTAATTCTCATGGTGATACAAACCCCCCAATAACACACTTTCTCACATAGGATCCAAAAGGTTCATGGTCGCGAACACCAGGCATGATCCTAACCATGATCTTCCTTCCCACCTAAAACATATAACCCATGATCTGTAAGATTCACAATTGGGTTCACTAGGCATTATCCTACCCATGATCCTCCTAACCACTTGTTTTCTTCTTTTTTCTTGTTTATCTACCCATTCCTTCCTCTTCTTTGTAAGATCTAATATCCTCACCATCCAAAAGTCTCCCAAAACAAAGATCTAAAGAACAATAGATGTGTCTTTATAACCAAAATATAAAATAAACATAAAACCATAGAAAAGATCATGCATACCTTGATTTCTCCAACATTCCACCACACTTAAACAAACTAAGATTTGCTTATGTAAAAAATTAACCTTGATCCAAAATATATCATGGATGTTTGATCTTTTTTTCATAATCTAATCATGTCTTTTGTCAATAAAAACAACATTGACCCTCTTAGGGTTTTTCTAGAAGGTCTCCACAAAACCCTATCTAAGCTTATTTTCCCTTCACCAATATATTGTGAAAGCCACCTACTTAGAGGAGATTCTCACTAGCAAATTGACAAAATCATCAAGGAAGAGATCCCACCTGTTTTCAAGCACACCCCTTGATCCTCTAGAGAAAAGTGATCGTGAGATGTAGCAAATGACAAATATGAGTTCTAGGTCATAAAAGAGCTTTTATATTTAGAGAGTGAAATTCTCTCTTTACACTTACACTTAATTCTTATTTACTTCTCTACCATTGCTTTTATATCTTATCCTTCTATTTTCTTATTTGTATTTTTCTATAAATTATATACTAACGAAGCTTTTTTTTTTTTTTTTCCTAAAGCCTTCTCCTTTGAATTTGCAAAGATTATGCAAAACCTTGATAGTTAATATGTTATATCTAGTATTAGTAAATTTTCAAAAATCATCTCTTCATTTTAGTAGAATTGCACCTAAAGATATCAAGGTTGATTATTGATATTAATCCTCATAAATCTTCAAGTAAGTATTTATGTCATCCTACTTTGTGAGGGAGATTGAAAAACAAAGTATTTAATTTATCAAGGATTGAATTGCTCATAAACTTCAAGGCTAGAGAGTAACCCTTTTCTCCATAAGAAGGAAGAAGTCATTCTTAAGGCCATTACATGTGGGATTCCCACTTACTCTATGAATATTTTTCATTTCCTTAAGAGATTTTTAAAGATGTGTCATCAATGACAGCAAGGGGAAAGGGGGTGATTCTAAGAGAGGAAATAGGATCCATTGGAAAAATCTAAGACTTCTAACAAAATCCAAATGTACAGAAAGGCTAAGGATTAGGGACTTTAAAACCTGTAATAATTTTTTTTTTCTTTTTAGAAAGTTAGTTTGTAGAATTCTCAATAATCCCAATGTATCATAAGCCTCAAGGGCGGTCAAGTTGTGGTAATATCATTGTATACTATAGGAAGATCTAAGATCAAGTACCATTCTTGATCAAGAACCTTCGCACACTATACAAGGCATCTCACAATCCTGACTTCCACTCAAAGACTATTATAAAGTACTAATGGAGCATTTAATATAAGTTAAGCCATAATATCTAATCCAACATAAAATAAAAGTAAGGTTCAAGGTTTCCCCTAACTTAAGTCAAACATACCCGAAATAAAATAATACCAATAGTCTATGCTACTCAACATACTAAAAGATCTAGATAAGCTTAAAGAGTCCAAATAACACATAAGTGACCACTCGCATTCTCTTCTTCTCACTAACAATCCCTATGCTAGTAATACTAATCTTAAGCATCCCATAACCCAACACCAAGCAAAGATCCTACTACAAAAACAAACTATAAGGAGGTAAACAATGATAGCTTAGTAAGTAGCCTTCTTATCCTAGCAACGAACAAATAACAAGCAAGTGAATTATCATGCATACGCAATGCAAACAAGCTTATGAAATGCAACATTGTATATAATCTGCTAGTGACTGTACAAAGCACAGTATTACACTCACCGTTGCCAAAGTTAGGAAGCATTTAGGCATGTCAGGACCCAAGTCTCTACATCTATCGTCCAAACATGTTCATCTCTTTCTCAGTAGACCCAAAATAGCAAATACAGCTTAGCCTCAAGCAAAAGACGATACGCTCCAAAACTAAGTAGATCCTAAAGGTCGAGACAAGAACATGTCGTACGAGCACGTCATACAAATCAACAATATACAATAATAATAATACTAGATCTAAAATGCATGATCTCCCACTCCACTATGTAGTGTTGATGCCCTATACAAATAATGCATAAACATGCAAAGTATGGCCAATTTTTATTAAGGCCAAGTAGTTGTTATTCCAGTTTCGTAGGTAACCAACCAAATATATATATGACGGACAATCCAAAGCCCTATTTACTAATGCAACATCCAATTCAGAATTCAAAATTATTGTCTCTTAACAAGCAAGTACATCCAAATCAAACACATGCATATAATCTCTACCCTAAGCATATTCTTTTCTTGCATATATATGATTAAATAGTGCTCTACGCTAAATCCATAAACAAAATATGATAGGGGTTGGTATACTCACTCCGTCATGGAATTTAACAGTCCTAGTAGTCCTCAACCACATCAAACTTAGGGTGCTTATCACCTGAAGAATACATTTAAAGTATATAAGTATGCAACTTATGCTAACTATCTATGCTTTCTTGCTTTAAGTCCTCGTTGTAACTGTTTTCATATTTCAAGCATAGTTTCCTCATTTTAAATCTGTTTTTATTGATCTTGTAGACATTTTTCATTACTTTCAAGTGTTTTTTCATTTGGTAAGGTTATTTTTAGGCTTTTGAAATAGCAAGGTTTTGATTTGAGCTTTACAAATTTGTAGGCCCAAAGTGTAAGTTTGGTCGATTTAAATCTTAGGCTTAGTTTTAGGTTTTAGGTTTAGCTTTTGGTCTTGGGCCTTACCCTTAATACTTGGCCTTTCTTTTAAGTATTTTAAGTGAACTTTTTCTACTTAACATGTTAAATTTTTACCTTGAGCCTTAGTGTTGCCTTTATGGGCCTAAACGGGCTTTTTTCTCAAGTTTAAGGTTTCAACTGGTTAAGGAGCCTATAGTGGATGTCTTAGATGACCCTTAGGGTTTAGTAAACCTCTTGAATAACTTATTTTGAGCCTTTTAAGATAGATTCTAGATCTAGTCACTCAATTATTTAGGCCTTAAACTTAGGTCTTTTGGGGCTTTTTGGGCTTATCTTGCAATTTAGGATCTTAAGCCCAATCCTACTTATCTTTTTGGACTTAAGCCCAATATTAGCCCTAAGTTTAGTCCATATTTCACTAATTTACAAATCCACTCATGATCATTAAGGTGGCCCTTAATACCATTTTTAAGGCTTTAATCTCTAACTAAGTTAGCTTAAAGCCTTAACTCATCATTAGCTTACTTAACTTAGCTAATCAAGTCATAAATCATACTTAGCAATAAATAATCATGTTATTAAGCTAAGAAATTAAAATTTACAGATCTTAACCCATCATGTTTGTGGTGTCTAAGGTGGAGTTTTGGATGTTTCCAATACACATCTTACATACTACATATTTTAGTACTTTTTCCTTTGTCTTAGTTATGTTTTCTTCTATATAAGTTATGTATCTATCAAGCATGAAGAAAATAAGTTAGGATTACCTAAGTGAAGGTGGCAGCATGCTAAAGAATGTAGGGGTTGGGGTCTTTCTTGTTGATTCATCACTAAAACTATCAAGATGTTAAACTTCCTTATATATTAGTATTAGAACTTCAACTAAGGAGTCTTTTCCTATCATCAACTATACTTGTTTTTCATGAAAACATCTAAGACATAGTTGTACATAAAGTCGGGAGTGACTAAAATGCAAGATACTTGCAAGAAACCTAAGGAAAACCCAACTTAGTCACTTACTAGAGTTAGGAGTGTTGTCTTACTTTTAGGAGGTCCAACTGAAGGTTATGGAAGGTATAGCTTAAGGAGTGGTTGGTAGCTGTTTAAAAGAGTAGAAGAGGGGGGCATGGCTTTTTGTAGTGATGGTTTTAGTAATGTGGCGGTGGAGTTATAAAGTGAGGCGATGAAGTGTGTAAGGTGGTGGTCAGTGGTGGTTTTTTTTTTTTTTTTTGTGTTCTTAGGGTTGATTTTTGAGAGAGTTTTTTAGTGTAAGTGTGTGAAGTGAAAACAAATGAAAGGGAATGAGGGTAAAGAGTACTTGGCCGACATAAATCAAAGGTAGAGAAGGGAATAAGGCTTGGCAATTTTGGATAATGAGGAACTTCCTCATATTTAGGACCATGTACTCTTTTACTTTATTACCAAATGGAGAAAGATCTTATCTGCTTAAGATACAAGATATTTTGATGTCATTTAATTCCTTGTACTTTAGTCTTTAATTAAGTTTAACTTATTGGTAATTAAAGTGTAATGAGGATTGATTATGGATTAGGGTTTACTTAAGGTAATTAATAGTTCTTAAGATTAATTAGGCTAGTCAAGTATAATTAGGGCATGTTTAGGTTTTATCTTGTTTTATTGCTACATTTTAGATAGTCTAAGTGTCTTACACGTGTACCTAAGGATGCCTTAAGGTTTGATGTCCGTTTATAGTTATTTGATTTGCATACATGCTTAGAACTTAGGGTTTTAGGTGATTGGTGAGTTCAATTACTTTTAATGATTGATCTAACCTTATGATTAGGGTTTATTTGTAATATTAGGGTATTTGGCCATTCAATTGAGGCTTAGCAATCTTTTTAGGGTTTTTTTTATTGTTCTAGGATTTTTCAAGTATTAGGGTTTCTAAGGTTTTACTCATATGGTTAGAGTTTCAAGGTCTTGTTTCCTCTAGGGTTTTAGCTTAATATTTGGGATTCAATTCTTTTATTTAGGGTTTCTATTATTATGTTTGAGTAGTCCTAAAGACTATGTAGGGATTTTCTTATCCAACTTCTCCTTTGGTTACTGAAAACCCATAAGGTTTACGCAATGCCCTTTGGATAAAATCTCTCAAAAGTACTTATATTCTTATAAATGATTTTTTTTATTGGTAGAAAAGAGAGGTAGGTAAAGCATTTTGATTTGAAGAGACTCTATTATTAAGAATTTCTTGAAAAATAGGCAAAGCATACAAAATTAACTTTTTTCAATTGTCTTTAGATTTCAACTTTCCCTAGCTTTAAGCTTCCTAGCAAACCAATGGAAACTCACTTATGGAATGTAAAAGTATAGGATGTTGTGAGTCATGCTAATATTACTTGGAGTTTACATTTTGCATGTTTTTGATCATTTCCTTTCAGCTGATAAGAGTTCTGAAACTTTGAAAATTCCTATGGTGTCTCTTGTTTTAAAGGATACGTTGATGTGGCCTTATGAGAGGAGTGGTTTGTATTCAGTTAAAGCTTTCTACCAATTGCTTCTTGATGAAGTTAATTAATGTTTCAAATGGTGGTGTTTCTTGTTCTTATTCGGTAGATGATTTTTTATGAAAGACAATTTAAAGCTTTAACTATTCACCAAAATAGAAGCATCATCTTTTAAAACTCTATACAAACTCAGTGGATACTTAATTAAATCAATGATTGATACTGTTTCATTTGCAAGTATTAAGAATCTATTGAACACTTCTCATTACATTGTTCTTCAGTCAAATGAATGTAGTTTAAATCTTATAATATTCATAATGAAGAGCTTAACACATCAACTATAGGCAACTTGTTGGAGTCATTACTAAACCATTGGAATTTTTTAGCAATAAAAATACAAGATCTCTTCAACGGTATTATAGTAGCTCTGTAGTGTATACGGAGATGCTAAAGTGAATGTATTTCTTACAAAGTGAAGCCTAATCCTAGGAAAATGATCAAATATGTCAAGAGATAACTAAGTGAAGTTTAGCAGCTCAAGTTGATGTCCATTTAGAAGCAATTGGAAGCCACTTGAAGCAAATGTAGTAAAGATTAACTATGATGGAGCTTTTAACATGATAATGAAAGAGTTCGAACTAGGAGTAGTCTATCATGATCCTATAGGGTATCTTTTACAAGCAACAGCAATACAAAGTTTTAAGATATAAGAGGTTAAGATTGAAGCTTTATCTATACAGGAAGGGATTATAATAGTAAGAGAAGAGGATGGTAGAACATTGTTTAAAGTCCAACTCAAAAGTTGTTCTAGATTAGTTAAAGCTCTAATAGGCTCAACCATGGAGAAGAAGTGGAGTTGTTGCAAAAACTAAGAGAACTTAAAGCTTTTGCAATGATTGTTTTTATTCAACCTCAAGAGGAGCAGACGTATGTGCTTTTCAATATAATTAAGGATGTATCATAAATCTTAAGTTGAAAACCCAACCTTTTCCCTTCACAACTTTAACACCATACCCACCCTACCCACCCCACCCCCCCCTCCCCCCAACCCAAAGTTTTCTCCCTTTCTTCTTTTCTAATTAAAGAAAAACCCTATTGTATATGGAATGGAGTTCACAAGCACTAGATATTTCTTCTACTTAATAATATTTCATGTTCATTTTTTACTAAAAAAGAATTATGATTTGAAACAATTCCTAAACCAAGTCATGTGGTTCAGTTAAAAGTTATAAAGGGCAAAAATAGAAGGAAAAAAAAAAAACACACACACACACATTTCATTGTTTGGTTTGTACAAACAAAAAATTGAACTAAAGTAGTATGTGCTCACCCTAATCAATTAGACCTGAAAGACTCATTACTAACAGAAGATTGACAATTTCACAAATTTCTAAGAGGTTTCTAAGAGAATTGAAAACCAATTAATCACTTCTTCCAATTATTGGTAGGTCTGCTTTGTTTGTTTACTTGCTTCTTCTTTTTTTCCCCTCTCTCTTGACAAGCATTACATTCACATAATAACTCTAATTTGAACCTAACCCTACATTGTTAACCTACTCCTACAAATGCCCTAACCTAATTTAAAACACTCAAGATAACCATCTATATATATTTTAACTATGTAATATGAATACCCAAATACCAAAACAATCATCACCCAAACCCAATTTTGATCAAAATATTCTTTAAGGAATCTTATAAAGTTACTTTCTCTAATTTACAAATAAATGGTTAAATTTGTCTACATTTTTATAATATTTTGTGATATTTTTATGTTAACATTTTCTTTATTATAATCTTAATCATTGATTATGTATTTTAAAGGATAAATTTAAGAAACTTTGGAAAAAAACAACTTTAGATGATCTAATTAATGACAATAATAATAACCATGCAATTAAATACAAAATTATGGCGGTGGTTGTTTCTACTAGTTAGATGTTTGGTTAAAAATGGATTTAAACCATGATCTATGCATACTTTTGATGAGGCTACAAGGTTTATAAAGGTGATTGGATTGAGTTAGCTTTAGTGTAAACAAGTCTTCATGTGGATGCAATATGAGCTAGAAAGAAATAAACAAATCAATAAATAGCAATAATAATAACTAAAACATTTGCTTGACGATGATTTAGCTGAATCAGTAAAGATGACAAAAGTAATCAATTTCAAATGTTTCGAAAATTTTAAAACTTGGATCACAAAAATCAAATTAGAATTAGGACATGATTTCAAATTTTAATAAAGGTGTAGAACTAGTTATCCATTGAGAAAGCCTCAAAGTTTAAGATACTATTAACTTTTGATAAAATGTTTCAATAATATATATGAAATGTACATTTGTATATCAACATTAATTACTTCTCTCTAGCCACTTGATTACAAATTACTTGATATCTATTGCTTTCTAATGATCTTTTAACATATGAATATTTGCATAATATTTTCCAATCCAACTTTTGATAATCTTAACCTCAGTTTTCCTTTGCATCACCAACCAATCAGGGTCATTAGGTTTAGAAGGAAGTAGGTCAAGGCAATGAGAACCTGCAAAAGCGAGGAAAAAATCATTATTTCGTGATTATAAAGTTATTTAATGAAACCCTAATGGATTTTGCTAACTTGATTAGGGTGTCAAATGACCTAAGTCCAAATGTTACAATATTAAATTCAACTTGGACATGCTATTTAAAGCTCCAGCTTATTTAAGATTAATAAAGTTTAGAATTCCAAGCTTAAACTCGAGTTCAACTTAAAATAGTGCTTAAAAAGTTTGAGTTTGACTTCTAAATTTGTTTAAGCTCAATTTACTTTAAAAAGAATATATTTTTATTTCAATGAAAATAGTATTCACATCAGACTTAACTTAGACTTAACTAATTTTTAACTTGACTCAAGCATGATTAGACTTGTAAGCTAATCAAACCAAATATTTTGAAACTTAATTTCAAGTCAATAAATTAATTGAATAGCTCAAGTTCAAGTTAGACTTAATTGAACTCAAATAACTCACAAATGAACTTGACTAATTTACATCTCTATGTGCAATCTTACTTGAGATGAAGGTTTTAGTAGTTTTACCATTGACTGTAGCGACTGCAATAATTGTGCCTGAGATGTTCTCCAAAACCCTGAAAGTAAGATCATACGTTTTAATATATTATGAAATGAATCACACTGTACATATATATGTGTGTAGAAGAACTATGCAATATGTGAATTAGAAAGAATGATCATTGACTGGATACATATGGATTCCTATGTTATCATATGTTCATTTAGTGCACCTATCCGATGAATGTACGATAAATCGGCTAAGAACTCATGTCGGCATTTAGTTAAGTGAACTTCCACTCTTTTTTATTTTTTTTTTTATTTTTTGGGCCAAATGTTAATGATTCATAATGGGCAATTTGTTGGTAAGACATATGGAAATGTTATTTGCCTGGCTAACTCCACATAATAGCGGTGAAACCATCGTACGAGAGAAAAATACTAGATAATTGTAAAATCAAATATTAGATTTTTTATTTGTACATCAAAATTAGCATATTTTTTAAAATTTAAATTATATAAATATTCTCAATTGGTTTTCCAAAGCTGAAATTATAAAAAAGTTATTTTAAACTTTTCCATACTTTCAAGATACTTTTTATGGATAAAAGGTAAACCATCTACTCCCTTTTAATAATATAGATATAGATAAATGCATAATGTTATCATTTTAAATTATTATAAGAGTTCATCAACAAGAATAGGTCGGAAACTCAATTCATGATATGCTTGTGATTGCAATCTTAGTACATTTATACAAGATAAGAAATTGACAAATAAATACCAAACTTACCCGCCACTGCTATAAGGATCCTTAAGTCCATTGGAGAAAATAATGTTGCTCCCAAACTTCTTAAGAATCAATTTAATGTCCTGCAATTGACAGGATGAACAATGTCTGTTTGATATCCATTAATGATCAACAGGAAGAAACATTCAGACAAATAGATCATATGTACTCACCACTCATATAATAAAATAATATCTTACGATTACTATATTGCGTTTAGCAGGTGGAATGAAATAAAGTAGGAGCAAAATCACAATCACGGAGGAAAGACGTCAGTAAATATTACTTTTTTGTTGCATTTAAAATAATATTAATAATAATTCGGAATACAATAAAAAATACCAATATTATCTTATGTGGGCTATGTCCTGATAATTGACTGTCTTATGGACAAAATATGAAAACATACAATGAAAAACCAATGAATAACTATTCGTTTGACCTCCGAGAAGGAATGGTAACTCAATAATAAATTGCAATATGAATTATGTGGACTGATTATTTTCAAGCCAAATGTAGTAATAAAAAGGCAATAGTTATTCTCCTCTATCCTCAAGAAATCCGCAAAACTTCCGGCTAATGTTTAGAGTTTCAATAATTTACAAGGAAAAAAGATAAAACTTGAGGATTTCACGGCCATTAAATCACACTTCCAATGCTCATTTTTGCATTATCATCATGTTCTAGCGATAACAACGGGAATTGGACTTGAAGGAATACAGATTAGAAGTGTGTTTATTTTATGGAAAATATTTTTTTGATATTTTCAATATTTGTTGTAATCAAAATTCTACGGTGGTTAAACTAGTAAATTTTGATATAGTTAGTAGTCAATGACGACAGAGGAGTGGCAGGCTGGTCATAAGTGTTGGTGGTTTACAACTATTGAAAATGCTAAAATTTCTTCTTCTTCTTCTTTTTTTCCAAGTGAAAATAACTTTTTCCGTTTTTCATTCAAATTTTCCGTAATATTTATCCACCAACATGTGACCTTTATCTCCTTCGTTACTTTCTATTAAAAGCTACAAATAACTACAATTCTCTTGGAGTTGGTACGATGCTCCTGATAATTCTAAAACTTTGATTATAAAAGATACCACCAGAACAATATGAAAGGATATTATATTATCAAATGCAATGTATTGATTACATACATGACCGCCATAGTAAGTAGTAATCCAATGGGGTCGAGGGACAACTCCATACGAGCTATTGCACTCCTCAATGAAGGTCGTTAGATTGAAAGGTTCTGGTGGAAACATGGAGTTGTTTGTGATGCCTATTGGTATCACCATCTCGCTGCACGTCTGAAGAAAATAGAAGTCCATTGTGAATTCTGACGTTAGTTAATAACATTAATAGAGTGGACTAAATTCTTACATTAACTAAAAATATGCAATATGATATATGTTGGATGCAATATGATGGGTTTGAGTATCGTAACATATTGGATCCTACAACCTCTTAGACCTTTTATAACTGAGGTAGGCTATAGGATGGATATTAGACATCATAGGTTAGGTTTTGTTTCCAAATTTTTGGAACCTATGATTATAAAGCAAGGAATAGGGAATGATTCTCATATCCACCTTGAAACACATACAGTGTATGTTATTCAGCTCAATGTTCTTGGGTTCTTCATACTTTTCAACATACGAACGATATGATGAACTCGACATATATGATATTGTTAAAATTTAATTTGACAAATATGATGGATACATGACTAAGTTTACTAAAACTTTAACCCATCATCTAGGCCCAACTCTTAGTTAAATTCTTTAACTTAAAACTTTCTTCTTTTATACGTAATATGGAAATCAAAACAACCTAAAATAATTAAAGTTGGTAATAAGTACATATTACAATGGAAAAGTAATTTAAAAGATGAAGAGTAGG
Organism: Lumnitzera littorea; assembly: GCA_024138015.1. Classification (NCBI taxonomy): domain Eukaryota; kingdom Viridiplantae; phylum Streptophyta; class Magnoliopsida; order Myrtales; family Combretaceae; genus Lumnitzera; species Lumnitzera littorea. The sequence continues at coordinate 98,322,430 of JAMXBB010000006.1, forward strand.
GCGTACCTGCCATTCCCATCCAAGATCTGTTTGAGATGGAACATCGGCCTCATTGATATAGCAGGACTGATTTCGTTTTCTAGCGACGACCCCAGCAAAAATTCTTTCAAGAATGCCATTGCTAGAATTAGTATTAGAAGGTGTTGCATTGTTAATGCCGTCACATAGGAGTGTCACTGGATAGATCGGTGGTTGGTTGTATTGAGCAGAGCTAGCATAAATGGAGATCAAGTATTCCTTCAGAGTGGAAGAATCTGTTAGAGGCCTGAAATAGTAAATGAAGAAGACTATCAACTATCAACCATCAACTTCAATTTCATTAAAGCGATGGTCGGCGATCCATCTATAAGTTTTTAACATATAAAGTAATATGTCCAATACGGAGGCCCGATTTCCCGAGAAAATAATCCCTCGTCTACGTGAACTTATCTATATAAGAAAGATCAACTTATGAGTTCCTTCATACATACTGGCATGTTTTGAATATTTTGCTTAGCTCTGAGAGACCACCGGTTTGCGAAGCAATTTTATCAATTTCCTGCCATGACGCTTTTATAGATTCATAGCATGTCTCACTTGTTCCCTGCAACCGAAATAGTTAAATTTCCATATTACTTTAGGGCCTTTTTGACTCATCGTATTGGTTTCGTTTTGATACTAGTCTAAATCCAATCCAAGTATTTGACCAACATAGATATCGAGAAAACAATATAATAAATACACTTAATAGATGCAAATAAACATAAATAAAATACACAGAAAAAATAGGCAAAACAAATGAGAAGGTATACTTAGCATGGGTGAAGTGTGAAAAAATATAAACACTTAATCTTTTCCATGCACAATCAATTGATTAAAATATGAGAAAGCCTTAAGAAGTCAAACCCTAAAATCTTTGGTGACGATATCATAATATCCGTCTTGTGGGGTGATTTCGTCAAAGTAAAGAATCGGAGCTGATGAGGCTAGGGCTCCAAGAGCCAAATGTGGGTATTTTAGCCTGAACCATGAAGCTAGCACTGCGTGTATAAAATAAGACGAGCATTAATGAATAAAGTGGATATAATTGTAAATATATCATAAAACTATCAATTAAGTATGGATAGACCAACTAATCCGTCAAATGTGCAAATATCTCCAAAACATTGGTAAAATCCCAAAATAAAAAAAAAAAAAAGAAGAATGTAGATAAACAATAATAAATAGTTGCCACCTTGGAGTTTCAGCAATACATTGGATGATAAAAGTACGCAATAATGAGAGTTTAAAATGTGTATCTTTGAGAAGTATAAATTAATGTTTCTCTATCCAAATTAATTTATATTAATTAATAAAGGTATTCGATAAATAATACATACTCCCTCCATAGGATCCTCCAATAACAATTATCGGAGAATTAGTGGCATTAAATTGGTTTTTCACTTGTGTAAGGATTGCTGCATAATCCGCCAAAGCTTGAGCAGAGCTAAAGTATCCACGATTATTAGCATCTTGAAGAACTTCTACTTGACTTTTATTGAATGGAATGGAGTCACCATAATATCGATGCTGCCATAAGAATTGGTGATCAACTTTCAATATAGTAAATTCATATATATGATTGATCATGTATATATAATTTATAAGAGAGATAATTATGGTGTGCATCTTTCCTGGATAAAACATAATCGGAAATGTATTCAATTTTTCGTATGATGAATTTAATCTTTAAAGTTTTTAAGTACTGACGTTGTAATAAGTCTCAACAATTTGCAATTACTAATGACTTCTAATAGTAAGAGATGATGGAAGTCAACAACAATGTCGGACCATAACTAATGGTAGTCAGTAACCATTAAAAAAAAAAAAAAAAAAGGGAAAATGTGGCTGAAAATGATTTATGTCTTATAAAAAGGAAAAAACCATTTTTTTCCACAACTTTTCATTGTAATTCTCCATGATGATAATGCGACGTTTGTCTCCTACCATTAAAAGCAAATAACGTTAGAAACCTCTTAAATTTATTACCATACTAATTGAATATTGGAAAACTTTGGCTATGGCAAATATCAAAGGAAATCCGACAAAGCATTACCTGTGAATTAAAACACATCATAACTATTCATCCTATTTTTGTATTTAGTCATACCTCCATATAAACAAGTAGAGCCTTAAATCTTTCGGCATTGTCGGGAAGGAAACCTATGCTAGCCAAATCAAGGTCCAAAGGTCCTTCCTCACCAAGATAAGCGAAGATCGGTGCATTTGGTCCACCCCAATACTTTGAGCTGATTACGTACTTTTGTCTGAAAGTAGTGTAACTTTCTGGTCTATAGTTGAAATGATCAAGTGTTTGGTCGAAGAAGAATACACTATAATCCTTTAGAAGGGAAGCTGGTTTTGCATTTTGTAATAAATTCTCGGAGGCTGTCTTGTCAAGTACACTTAATCTTGGGATTACATCTTGGTGACGGGCGTGAACAGAAGCCGCTAATAATAAGGCAAGAGAGAACAAGAAAGGTTTCCCATAAGGTGAAGACATTATGGGAGACAGTAAAAAATGGGAGAGCGGTAGCAATTCGTGATGCATTAGGGTATGCGATTTTATAGACCACATGAGCTTATATTTTGACGTTCGAAATTAAGGTTGGATCTTTTTTAAGATCCCACCCACCCTTTTTTACGGGGTAAGTCACGTCCATAAAAACCTATGCTTGTCGATTGCCTCTTTATATGGTGTGTTGCTTCGTGTTATTTTAGCAATTGACACGCACTTATTCTCCTTAATTAAATTGTTTTAATTATGTTTCTATAGAAATCGTTTTGTTGCACTTATTCTCATCCTATTAATAGCATAATTGCTTCACGTTTCGATAGTAGTTATCTAATAAGATAACTCTATATATATATATATATATATATTTTTTCAAAATTATTAAGACTCTTATACTCTCTAATAGAACACTACTGCATAGACATATTTATTTATACCATACAGCAAGAGTTACAAACCATTTTTGAAAAAAAAAAAGAATTTAGAATTAGATAGTCATTAAAAGTTAATTTCTACTAAATTATACTATGAGTCATAAATTATTTCGCCAAGACTTATCACCTAACCAAATCTTACCATAAGTTAGAATAAATTTCAATATAAATACGTTGAGGACCCATAAATATATATATATATATATATATGTAGATATATGCTGTATATGTGATTATTTACTAGGCCCAATAATTTGAGACCCAAACATAATAGAATTTAAACGAGTTACTATATAGAAAAATTTAATACAAGATACAAATAGATCAAACATGTTTACACATAGGTTAAATTCGTTTCAGGTTTGCATCAAGATTGTAGACTTGGACATAGACCAGACCTAAACATGAGACAAAAGACATGCTATAATTTGCATTTTATCACTCTTTCTAAGTTAGAAATCTCAATTAAATTAAAGGTATGAAATACTTTTAGTTATATATTTTTCTTATTGCATTACAGTTAAAATGGATAAAAAATTACAAACTCATATGTAAATTCTTTTACTGTCTCCCTTAATAGATGATATGATAAATTTCCAAATTAAGACTCGATAACAATATCTATTTAAATCGTAGTTCTGCTTAATTACTGATGTTATGTAACTCGAATTTAGTAATATTATATATTTTTCTTGTTGCATCATAATTTAAATGGGTAAAAAATTACAAACTCATGTATAAATTTTGTTACTATCTCCCTTGATAATTTGATAAATAATATGATAAATTTTGGATGAACAGTAGTAATAATATCGATATCCATTTGATCTATACTTCCACTTAATTCAATGATATTATATAACTTAAATTTAGATTTTCTATATTTGGTAAGAGTTTGCTTTACTAAAACTTTTATTTGGTCGTAATTTTATATTGAGTGTAAAGATACTATGTCATATGTTTTTATAAAATTTAAACATTATTATCGCTATTTTTCCTTTATATTTATAAATATAAATATACGGTATCATAACTTTTTAATCAATAAACGGTATCATTCTTAAGATAAACAAAATATGACACGTTAACATCAATTGTCGGTCTTATAAATGAGTCCAAACCTGATAGAAGACATACTAGGTCATTGATTTATATTTTCATACACAATTAATAAACAAGTTATATCGTGAGTTTAGATTTTACATACACGAACCTGTTTAAATATAGAAATGAAACATAATATGATAACATCAATTGGTAACTTATTTTTTAGTGTTAATGTTTGCCTAATGGCTTATATCTAAAGTATAATGAAAAACCTCTTAAAAGTTTTAAGAATTTTGCAAGCCTTTTAAAGTTACAAATATAAGTTTTTTTTTTTTCCTCTAGAAAGGATATAAATGATCTTACGAATCAAAAATTAGAAATTATTTTAACATTATAATAACTAACACTATAAAGGTAATGGACCGATTTAGTAATATAGTCAACATCATAAAAAATAGATTTTCAATTTTTATGCATTAGTATTGGCTTTTTCAGAATTTGAAAGAAACCAAAATGAGGTATACAATTCGCATAACCCTACCTTACCTCCTAATGCATACTACAAAATTGCATAAGTTTACTAAGTCCTCTTTACTATTCTCTCAAATAACTCTCCACTAAATTTAAAAAGTTTAATTGCTCTCTAGAGGGTTATATTATGGTTCCTCACACTTTAGCTTAAATACTCAATCGAAAACACCATATCAGAAACGCTTCAGCTCATGTATAGCTTTCTCATAAAACTATTCTAGCTCGCTTGTTCTTTCTTGTTTATTCAATCTCTTATTATTATTTCATATCTTATGTTCTTGACTCTCTAGTCTTTAAATAAATTCTAATGCAACGTCTAATTATTATATTCTTAGTCATAGCCATTGTTTTCAAATTTTGTATTATCTAGACTTATTATTATTATTGTTATTATTATTATTATATCCTTAAATTTGCTTGTTATTCTATCTTTAAATTTGCTTGCCTATCAATGATATGTATCTTACTTTCCTCTTCTATTTCTTCTAAAAAGTGTTCTTTCTTTTTTCTTTTATTCCAATAATTCTTGATTGGATTCATATTTGATTATCTAAATCTCAATTTGTCACCCCTAGTTGATCAAATATATTACCCAAATATATCTTCTACTTGATGCTAGATCTTGACGTGTAATTTCTATAATAAGTTTCTTTCTTCTGTTTATTCTGACTAAGTAGCTTCTAATATGTCCATTAAGTATTTTTCAGCTTCTAGACTAATATTTCTTTTGTAGCTACCTAGCTTGTAGTACTATCTTACGTTTAAAGGTATCCATCTTTTGAAGCTTCTAGTTTATTGCTTTTGAAATATTGATTTTCTATTTTGTTCAGACTTTTCTTTTCTTCATTCATCATTAATCATGTTTCGTGTCTTATTTCTTTAGACAAAGAAGTTCTTCTTCAGGTTCTAAACCTTATTTGGTTCTGATTATACTATGAATTTCATAAAAACAATCTTTTCTACATACTCAATAACTTTTCAGTAATATTAAGCATATGTATTTTGTTATCATCAAAACACCTTACATAAATGTTCAAATAATCCTCCCTTTTTTATGATAACAAAATACTTATATTATAAAAATAAACTGAATAAGCATAGCATTTGTAGAATTCAAACAACCATAAGAAGGGTTAATTATTTTTTTCTTTGATGAAATTTCTACTTCATCCATACCATGTCATTCATTAGTTCTGATTTATTTTTATTGAACATCCCCTTGAATGGATTATTTTTCTAGTTAATCATTTTAAAATCATCTTTGCCCAAGTTTCTTTTTGTTATCTTCTCCTTTTTAGTATTTGCATACTAATTTCTTGTCTTATTCTCTTTCTCATCTCATTTTCTTATATCTTTTCTTTAGTTATCATAAAAAATACATAAAATGACAATAAAGTTAAAGCAAACATGCATAGAGATCATAAACAAATGAAATCATTTTATTCATCATATCATAAAATGTAGAACACTATTTCAATTTTCAAATACAAATATTCAAATTTTCCTTTTTCTTCTTCTCAAAAATCATCCTTAAAAGTGTTGCAACAGCAACTTCAGCTTCAAGGCTATAATGTTCTTCAACTAAGGAGGTTTCTTCATCAATAGACTTAGAAAGAATAGGTCATGATGTTGTTGTTTTTTTTTTTTTTCCTATTTTTCTTTTTTGTCTAAGGATGAGGAATGACTTGAGTTTCCTTTAAGTTTCTTCTTTGCCTTTTTTATCAGCTTATACTCTCTTGTTTTCTATTTCTCCTTTCCAACTCCTCTCCTTTTCAAGGCATTTTGAAATTTTTATTGGTTTAAGAAGAGATAGGTCTTCCTTTTTTTATATAGACAAAGTTTAGGAGTTAGTTTTTATTGAAAAGGTAAAGTAATAAATGATTGTAGCTATCAAAAAAGGATATATACTTAATTTATTTCTTATGAATTCAAGTTGAGTCTTGTATAACGATTTTATAAAGATATTTGCTAATTGATTATATAAAGATATGTATACCACGTCTATATCTTTATTTAGAACATGATCTCAAATGAATTGGTGTCATATCTCTATGTACTTATTCTTTCAATGATGTATGGATTTCTAGTTATGTTCATAGCACTTGAATTATCAAATTTATATAGGTGCACAATCAACTATTATTCCATAGGCTTTTAATGGTTGTTTTAGCCATAAGATTTTAGCATAGTAATTACAAATTGAAACATATTCTACTTTTATGGTGGATAGTAACTAAATTTTATTTCTTTCTATTTCTTAGATGACTAACAAATAACTCTATCTCCAAATAATTGACATGTGAGTCATATGCTTTTAGGATCAATTCATAACCAACAACAACATCTAAATAGCCAATTAAATCAAATTTTGAATTCTTCGGGTATCAACAAGTGCACTTAAGACATATCTTAAGATTCTTTTTACCCCTTTTTAAATGTGATTCTTTAGGATTACTTTGAAATCCTACATAAAGACAAATACTAAATACAATATCCAATCTTGAAGCAGATAAATAAAGTAATGAGCCAATCATGCTTCTATAAAGTTTTTCATTTATCACTTTTCCTTTCTCATCATAATCTAACCTTGTTGATAAAGCCATAAGTGTTGAAGCCTTCTTTACATTCACCATTCCAAATTTCCCTAGAATTTGTTTTACATATTATACAACTCATTCCTCACCCCCCAACATCACCCCCTACCCTTACCTATAGTTTTAGTATTTCTCAAGAATTAAAAAAAAAAAAGGTCATAATTCAAAATAATACAAAAAATTGAAAAAGTATAAAAAATTAATAAAATAAAATTTTTACGAAAATAAAAGTATTTAGTCAATTTTAGGGTCATATAGAGAGAGTCATTTCATTTTTAAAGTTGAATAAAGTTAAGGTGCACATATGCAATTTAGCGACTCTGAGTTACAAATGAGAATATTAAGTTTTTTTGAAAATTTAATATTCAAACCATAATTGATACTTGTTAATTTTGGTTTGTAAAAATGAAAATAATTTAACTTAACTTTAACTTTGAATGTTACCTCAATTGGACTTAAATTAGTTTATTTATGAGAAAAACAATTTTTTAAATTAATTGTGCAATCAATAAAGCTGAGCTCACAAAGCCATTAATTGGGTTTAATATGAAAACTAATTTTAGCACATGTGCATTAGAATTATTATAAGAAAGTATTACATTTTCATTTTTTCAAGAATCGATCATTTACAAGGGAATTTTGGTTTGAACATAGGGTACCTATTTTGGGGGTGGGATGGTAGGGGAAGAGAAGAAGAAGAATATTTTCTAGACTAGGTGAAGGTCCGGTCCTTTTTTAATCTAGGGCATGCAAAAAGAGCTAAAAGCCCTACATTTGAAACTAAGTAGAGGTCTAGGATCGTACACCCAAGACTAGAGTTAGCGCCTATTTTTTTCTTTCAAATGCGCACATGTATCATATGCTCACAATTGACATGTCAAGCACTTGCTTAGCACATGATGGCACCTACTTCCTTAGCTTTTCCCTAGTGATTCCTGCACTTTTCCTTATTTTCTATCTTAAAGTCTTATGTTTAAGGCCATTTTTCTTGAGATTTTCATACAATTCCACTACCGTCCATGGTGGAATCGTGTACTAGGCATGATCTTGTTTTGAATACATTCATTATTGTATTCAAATTCATGCATTTACATAGCCAAATCAAATCAAGAAAATCGAAGGGGTTTGATATCTACGATATTAGCTTAAGTGTAATCTTTGAATCCAAGTTGTAATGGACTGAATTGAAGTTATATCTTGATAATTCAAGCAATAATATCAACTTTCATCCCAAATTATTAGCTCAAATCACTCCAATATCCCCAAATTGAAGATTACCCAACTTTGGTCATCAACAACTATCAATGATCTTGCCAAACTTATGTAAGCTTAGCTTCCTATAAATAACATCCCCTATGTTCAATCCTAGCATCAACTCTCATCTAAACTCACCAAAAACAGATACACTCATGCTCTCTCTCTCTATCTCTCTCTAACCATGAGCTCCTTTGTCTCTCTAAAACAACCACTCTACGATGGTCTTATTAGCATTCTTATGTTCAAAAACCTAGGAAACCACCCTTCATTCATCTCAAGTGGCCTCCATTGAGCTTCACTACCACTTTCTCTCTCTAGCCCTATTTAACCTAGCTCCAACTACCACGTCAGACAGCGGCTCCACCACCACTCAACTCTTTATCCATGAGAACCTCATACAAGTCTTTTTACGCGCTTGAAAATATCGCCAAAACATACTAAAGCGCCTTATTTATCTCTTACAGAAGTCTCTCTCTCTCTCTCATACACACACGAGCGACATATGTGACAACCTGAACACTTAACCCAGGTTCACACAACCCAACCCATACATCAGCTTCTGACCCAAGTTTTCTTTATTTTATTCATTATTTGTTTGTCAAAAAAAAAAAAAGAGAGAGAGAAATTTTTAAAAAATGAAAAGAAGGGGTTTGTTTTCATATCTTCATTTTTCTTTCTCTATCTCCACAAAGTTTTCAAAATATTTTTTAACTAAAAAATACATATATATAATAATAAAAGTGTTTTAACACTTAGAAAACTTATTTTCAAAACGAACAAAAAGAAATAAACTATTTTCAAAATTAGGATTTTTTTTAGAATTTTTCAAAAAAGAAATATACTCTTAAATGAGGACCCTTTTAGATTTTTCCTAAATGAAATAAATGCGTAAAAATTAAGCCTAATTGTTTTTCAAAATTAAAATCAATCAATACACTAACATTTTATAAAACAAACTACAAAAGTCTAACCTCAAATAATAGGTACGAAAACACCTATGGGCAACTACATAGAAAAATTTATTTTTTCCCCTTTTATTAATATTTTTTTCAATTTCTTCTTCTTTGTAAGTAGATAAAATCTTATTTATTTTTGTAAATTGGAATCAACTTTAGAAGGATATTTTGAAAAATAAATTTAAATTTGAAAGGACTAACAAACAATGCACCTGCATTACGGGTATAAAATAATTATAATATTTTAATTCAAAATTACAACAAGAAGAAATTACAAATACTTTTCCATTAGTATTATGGAATTAAAACAATTCAATGTTATAAAATAAAATATATCTATAACATTATTAAATTAATTATTATAAATCATCAGCTGATAAATGTTAAGAGTAACAAAAAAATAATAAAGTTAATAAAAATCATAATTTTTTTTTTTATAAATGTTAAAACATGTCAAGAATGAAAAAGTTAATTTTTCAATAAGACGTTAATACTCCTACATGACCTCATTATGAATTCAAATAAAACCAACCAACTGATAGGGAGTAAGAGAGTTCTAACTTATGGGAAGATGTGTGAGTGCAGGAAAGAGAGAGAGAGATAGTGGGAAGTAAATGGTAAGATTACTGAGTAGATGCAAAGAAAAAAAAAAGGAAGGTAGTGGAAAGTAAATGGAGAGAGAAGTTAACGGAAAAAGATAAATTTGATGTTTTGGAAAAAGAAAAATTTAGTAAATTATCAAATTTGTCCATTGTTCATAATTTTACAAAAATAATTTTAATATTGGTTTTTTAGTTATATAATATTATATTTAAGGCTTAAATAGTAAATTGTAAATGAACAATTACTTAAGCTCCAATCTGCTTTAATAATATAGATAAAGTAGTATACATTTAGAGTTTCATAGGTTAGCACTCAAATTCAAAATCCTTGATTTTTCAAATCATTTTCTGAAATTGATTTTCTCGTAGATTAGTAGTTGACTTAAAATCAATCAACCCAATTAATTCTAACTTACCCATTTTCCTAACCTTAGTCAAGTGGCAACTGCACTTTAAGAAGTTTTCAAACCCTATTGAAAAAAGCATATTTTCTTTAATCCCTAATCAATAGTTAGTATTAAATGACTTAGGGCTTAACACTAATTGGATTAAGAAAAATAAATACTATAAAATACACATGCTTCTCTTAATGAATGAAAACCCCTTATTTTGTTTGTTTGAATTAGAGCCTAGTGAAGAAAGTTAATTCACCCATTATAGACATTTCAAATTCCTCCTATATCAACTTGGTACATTGTTGATAATATTTTCTATTAGTAAATCCAAATATAATGTGAAAGACATAACTTCGTACAATCAAAATATCTTTATCAAGGTATTCTAAGATTAAAGTTGTATAGATTTTACCTTTGGTAAAGTTTTTCTTATTTAGAAAAAATTCACTTAAACCTTCATACCATGCTCTAGGAGTTTACTTCAATTCATAAAAAGCTTTATCCAACTTATAGATGTGATTCTCTATATGTAGATTTTCAAATCAGAGTAGTAGTTCTACGTATATTTCTTTTTTATGTAACCATTCAAGAATCCACTTTTCACATCTATCCCAAATAATTTAAAGTACTCATAACATGCACATGGCATTAAAAGTCTTATTGCTTCTATTCTTGTAGCTAGGACATATATTTCTTCATAATCTACTCCTTTTTGTGAATAACCTTTAGCAACTAATTTTGCCATGTTTCTTATTATGTAGCTACTTTCATCAAGCTTGTTCTTGAAACCCATTTTGTTCCAATGACGATCTTGTCTTTAGGTCCATCAACTAGGTTTCACACATTGTTTCTCTTGAACTGTGTTAACTCTTTTTGCATTGCATCAATCTAGCTAGATTCTTTCATAGCTTCTTCTACTAATGTAGATTCTATTTTAGATAGCATTGCACAATGGTTTTTCACATTGCATAGTGATTTTCATATTCTAACATCAACTTCAGGATCTCCAATGGTTTGTGATTAAGGGGATGAACTCTAATGTCTCCATTCTTTCAAAAGTTTATTCTTGTTCTCCTTGATTAGTTAGGTTGTCAAAAGTTACTATAGGTTTGTTAAAGCTATCCCTTATTGAATGTTTGAAGATTTTCTTTTAAAGCCAAAACTAGATTTGCATATAATTTTTTACTTGCTGTTAAAGGGTATAGTTTCTCTTCACTTTTATGAAATTTGTTAAAGGTATTTTTGATCAAATATTATAGTTCATCCACTCTTTTCCTTAGATTTTGTGGTTCTTTTAGAACTTTATTTTCCTTCTCTGGGGAATCAATCTTCTCAAGTAAGCTTACTCTTTCTTTCCTTAGAAGATCAATTTCATTACTTAAGTTCTTATTTATTTCTTTTAAAGCCTTTTTTCAATCGATAACTATGCATTTTAGACTATTAATTTCTAACTTTTATTCTTAATCTTAGTTAATATTCCAAATAACTTTTCCATCTCATCATAAACATCATCTAGTTCATTAGAAGAGTCGAAGTCAAAACTTACCTCTTCGTTAGCCATAAGATAAAGATTTACTTTTATTTTTTCTTATTCTTTAGATTCAGTATCTAATTCATCTAGATTACTCTAAGTTGCTATAAGTGCTATCTTTTTCTTATTGTAATTGCTCATATTCTTCAAAAATGTTGGATATTTGTATTTAATATTTGTAGGTTTCTTATACTCATAACAGATGATTCTTCTTTTTTTCTTTACTTTATCACTTTTACTTGTACTAAATATTGAATTGTTAGTGTTTTGTAAATTTATGAAATTTCTTCCTTTCTTTATTTAGAAGTTTACTCAATCTTTTTATTATTAGATTCATTTGCCTTTCATCATATGAGGTGTTAGAATTTGCTTCTTTCTTTGCTTTGAATATTATCAACCTCTATTTTTCTTCATGATTTTCATTATTATGCATGATGTATGAGTCATGAGTTCTCTCAAATCTCTAAGTGATAGTGTTGAAAGATTATGGACTTCTTAAATTGTTGTTCTCTTCGCAACCCATTACTTTGATAGAATCCTAATAATTTTTCTCACAAGATTTTCTTAAATTGTTGTAAGTGGTACTGAGAGTTCAAAGTTCAGTGACAATTAAATTGAATCTATCAAAGAGATCTTTTATCTATTCTCCTAGTTGCAATTTGAATAGCTCATGTTCTTAAGTCGAAATTTTGATCCTAGAGTTTTTTATTGATGTTGTTTCTTCACGTACTTCTACAAGTTTAGATATCATTATATTATGATGGTGATAAAGCTTTCAAAATTATATGTTTTACCTTTGAGTTTGTTGAAGCCTTCTTATAATCTTCTAGTGTTGTAGGAGGATTAGGAAGAGTTTGGTTTCCTCTAGAATTCATCACCCATAATTCAAAATCAATTACCTCAATGAAAGTTTCCATTCTACTCTTCTATTGAATATAGTTAGACATATCAAATAAGGTGCTTTACTTGTTTGAACATTAACCATATATTCTAACATTCTATCAAATATTCAAACTTCAAATAATGTAATCAAATTTCTTTTTGATGCTATTAGCTCTAACGTTAAATCAAGTATCAAAAATAACAAATCATTACTCTAATTTCTCTAAGCTAACCATACTCTGAGAAATTTGTTTATAATACTCGTTTAATCATTTAAGCTCTAATATTAAATGTTGGCCACAATGAATAATCAAGAAGAGAAGGAGGAGGGGTTGCATTCATTACTACTCCCAAATTTTTATTTTAACTATTAATCCCACTTCTTAATATTCAAGATTAACCATGTAACAGTATACTAGTTCTTACTTCCTGATATATCAAAAATCTAACAAATTTAGTTCAAAGATTGATGTACAAAAGCTTAATTGTAATTTTGAATCTAATCTTTTCTTTCATCTATGATCCTTTAATCAATTCTTAATCTTAAACATCATGTAACTTAGTTCTCTTAAGTATTTCACTTGCTTCCAACTTAGTAAGTACGTTCAATGCATACATTACATCTAATTAGCACATGACGTAAAATAATAAAAAATAAAAAGATGAGGGATCAGAAAATCAAACAAACGATTCATGGCAGTTCCTTCTTATGTGATAATCCACTCTTCTAACACCTAATGCCAAGTATCCAATCTTCCATACCAACTTTTCCACTATTTTGAAAAAAAAAAATCAAAATGAGGTATACAATCCCTATTACTCTCACTTACCTCCTAATTCGTACCATAAGATTATGCAAATTTACAATGCCTCTCTCACTATTCTCCCAAATATTTCTCCACTAAGTTTTAAGAGTTTAATAGCTTTCTTGAGGATTACAATGTGGTGCCTCGCACTTTAGCTCAATTAGTCAACCTAAAATAATATATTAGAAATAGTTTAGCTTATGTATAGCTTTTTCTAAAAACTTTTCTTGCTCACTTGTTCTTTCTGATTTGTTCAATCTTTTGTTGTTGTTTTATGTCTTATGTTCTTAAGTCTCCAATCTTTAAAGAGACTTAAAATGCAACATTCGATTGTTTCATTCTTATTAATAGCCATTGTCTTTGAAATCTTATAATCTTCATCATATTATGTCTTTAAACCTACTTGGCTATCAATTATATGCATTATTTGTACCTTTCTCTCTTGTTTCTTTTAGAAAGAGTTCTTTCTTTTCTTCTAATAATTCTTGATTTGATTTGTATTTAATTATTTGAATCTCATTTTGTCATTCCTCGTTAATCAAATATATTACCTAAATATGTCTTCTTCTCAATACAGGTCTTAACCAGTAATTTCTATAATAAGTTTCTCTCTTTGTTTATTCTTATTGATTAACTTATTTCACATCGTTAAGTACTTTTTAGTTTCTAAACTAATATTGCTACTATAACTAATTGGCTTTTGGTTTTGTCTTGCTTCTGAACTTATCCATCTTCTAAAGCTTTTGTTTCATTACTTTTGAATTTTGTTCAAATTTTTCCCTTCTTCCTTCATCTTTAATCCCATTTTGTGCTTTATCACTTCTAATGAAGTAGTTTTTCTTTAGATTCTGAATGATACTGGTTTTGAACTTTCTTTTGTTCTAATTATACTTTAAATTTCACAAAATTGTCCTTTTTTGCAAATTTCAATAATATGATTAGTAACATCAAGAATATATGTTTTATTATCATCAAAACGTCTTGTATGAAAGTTTTAACAAATCTCAATCATGGTAGCAGTGAACTAAGCTACATACTCCCTAAAGTCTAATCAGATCATTGCAAATCAATGTTAAGCCTTAAGGTTAAGATATCCTTCTCAGGTTATTCACTAATTATAAAGCATTGAAGGAATACCCTTGCTAGATCCGCGAAATTGGAGATTAAGTTAGGTCAAAGGCCTCGGTAGCTTGCTCAAGCAGCTTTTTTTAGGCTACTTATGAAAGCCTTACTTGCAATGGCATCAAAGATGCCGGAGAGCTCCATCTAAGAATGATAGTAAGATAAGTGGATGGTAGAATCAGTCATCTCAGTGTATAGTTATAGTTAGGGGATTCAAATTTGAGTAGGAAGCGACTTGTCTCAAATTGCTTGGATAGAAGGAGATTGTCCAATTGTATAAGAGTCCTTGGGGTCTATTTACTTAAACCCTTTGTTGTCAATTAAGCACCTAATTACTCTACCTAATCTACAGGGGTGAAACGTATGTAGGACGAGGGGAATTCCCACCCTCTTAATCAATATGTTATAGTGATGTAGGATTGTTTTCAACTTATTGACGAAGAGTTGCCACCTTTGCATCAAGGCATTGGTTTATGTTGCTCAAGAAGAGTAAAACAGTCATCGTTTTGAGGTTGTCCCCTTCGTGGAGGCTGTTGTTCCTCGTTCACATTATTTTATTGGGGAGTTGAAGGAGGATCAATCTAAGGGAGGTGGTTGGCTATTTGTGCATATTTTAGCCATGTTTTTGTAATCAGCTATAAATAGCAAGAACTAACTGTTGATTGTAAATTATCGACAAGGGACATTAGTGGTGTCTCTGTTGTATATGCTTTGATGCTTAAGTTAATGGGATGGTCAAAAATAAATAACTAAGTAATAGAGTAGTAAAGAGAGAGTAGCATGGATTCAATCCCCTTCCTTAAAGGGATCCCTATTTATTTATAGGAGTGAAAGGAATGGATTAATATAGCAGGTAAGATCTCAAGTGCCTTCCCTTATCTTAGATATGGTCTTAAAGAATCTTAAGATATGGCAATATTGCCATTTTGCTAAATATTTCTTTTGTTAATCCTCTTTGTTAAATAGATCTCAACCCGAGCTCATCTTCGGAAGGCCCAAGGAAAAATATACAACTAACACTACAAATCATAGATTTTGAGCATCCAAAGACATTGGACCAAAATTAACATTTTTTGAAGGGAATACTGGGGAGGTGTCTACTAATGATTCATAAAGAAATTTGGCTTACTTAGATCGCAAGAAATTTATAAAATGTAAATTTTTCAATTTTTATCTATAGTAGCCAATTTTAATAAGCTATAAATCATAGATTTTGGGCATCTGGGGATACAAATAAGGCATACTATTTTTCAATAGAAAATAGCCAAGGTTATTAAACTTACGATTTTACCCTAAATTGCTAAATAGTTTGTATAATTAAAATATAAAATCAAAACATTAAAATGTAAACTTCTCCAACCTATGTAAAATAGGTTTCAAAAGACTCTATATATGTTTGTAGTAGTTATAAAAAAAAATTGAAATACATTATCAACATAAAGAAATTAAGTTCTTTTTCTATTAAAAAAAAACCTTAATTTAAATCTAACATTTACGAAAAAGGAAACAAAGTTGAAACTAATATTTTTTTTTTTTCATTAGTTTGTTTGTAGAAAGGAATGAAATGAAAAGAATCAAATGTTTTAACTCATTTTAAATTATTAATAGTATAAACTTAAATATATAATTTTCCTTATAAACTTTTTTGCTAGAGATAAAACCTGAATGAAGATTGTGAATATTGAATAAGGGACTATAAGAGGGAGAAGCGAAAAACTTGGAATAAGGTAAGAAAGATGATTTAATACTTTAGTAGTAGTAGATGCCTAGTCGTATTCTTTTATTTATGATCCATTCAACTTATATATATAATCAGTAAATTCAATTAAAAATATTAGTTTCTAAAAAAAAAAAATTTATACCGTAATTAACTTAAAAGAGTCTCATAATATTATAAACTTATAGCACTATCATGGGAATAGCTATGTACGTGTCAGCTAATGATTCATAGGGAAAATTGGCCAATCTGGATCATAAGAAACACATAAGTATGGATTTCTAATTTTTTTCCAAAAAAAGAAATTCCTAATTTCTGAAGTGAATAGCCAGGGAGATGACGGTAGAAGATTCATAGGGGAAATCGGTCGATCTGGATCACGAGAGATGCACAAATATGGATCTGTTGATTTTTACCAAAAATCGCCATTTTCAATAAGATATAAATCGTTGATTTCGGGCACTCAAGGTCAAAGGACCGTAATTCTAACTTTTTCAACGAGGGTATAGCCGGCAAGGTGTCTGCAGATGATTTAGATCACAAGAAAACTATGAATATGGATATTTCGATTTTTACCTAAAATCGTCATTATTGATAGGCCATACATCATAAAATTTGGGCATCTGGGTTTCTAGATTCTTTTATATTACTAGGAGGAGTCTATAGATGAATCATAGCCAAACCCATTGATCAAGAACACGAGATATTCCACGATCATTAATCGAAATTGCCATTCTTCGAGGGAATAGCAGTAGAGGTGTTTGTAGATGATTTATAGGGAGAACAAGACGATTTGGATCATGAGAAAAGCACGAGTATAGGTGTTCAATCTTTTAACTAAAATCATCATCATATTCGATAAGCTATATCGTGGATTACGAGTACCTAAGTTCACAAAATAAAATTCTCATTTTTCAATTAGGAATAGCTAAGGAGGTGTCTACATATGATTTATAGTCAAATATGATCGATATAAGATTACAAGAAACAAACAAATATGAAATTTTTTTCAGTTTTTGAAAAAAAAAAAAAAAGGAATTGCAATTTTCAATAGGATTAGATCATGAATTTTTGGCATCCAAGTTTACGAACCGCTGTTCCCACTTTTCGATGGAGAATAGTTGGGAAGATATCTGCAGATGAACCATAGCCAAATCTGGTTAATCTAGATCATAATTACTATAAAAATAAAAAAAAACGAGTGCGGTCGACTTTTGGTAAAAATCACCATTTTTGAAAAATTATAACTGTGGACTTTGAGCATCCAAGTTCACGAACATAAGATCCAATTTTTTTTTTATGGGAACAGCTAGAGGAGTGCATTAAGATGATTCATAGCCAAATCTGGCTTATCTGGATCACTAAAATTTTACGTTTGGATTTTTCGGTTTTTGTTAAAAATCATCATTTTCGACGAGCTAGTATCTTGAATTTCAAGCATCCGGTGTCACGACATTTTCCATTAGGGAATAGCTAGGGAGATGCATGCAAATAATTCAAAGGAAAAGTTGACTGATCTGGATCACCAGATGCATACGAGCATAGATTTTTCAATTCTTGCTAAAAATCGGCATTTTCGATATGGCAAAGACCATTAATTTTGAGCATTCCGGATCACAGATCAAAATTCCAATTTTTTGAAGGGGGATAGTTGAAGAGGTGTCAAATAGGAGAAATCGGTCGATCTGGATTATAAGAAACCCACAAGTAAAAGAACACCATATAAATGTTTTAGAAACTTTCAACTGCAGGAAATTACAAATGAGTTAGGGTTTGAACGGATCAAATGGGTGAACAAATCTATAAAAAGATTTTATACATATATATTTTAGGAGATAAAAACCAAATTTATACTCAAAGATATGGCAGAACACTGTGGTTTAATTCACTTGATACCTAATTTGTACCGCATCCACTAAATTGTTTCCTTTACCACCCAAGTTGAAACAATAACATTCTTATTTCATGCTTGACATCGGTGCCCAATACTCGTCTAGAAAAATAAAGTGGTCAGAAATAGAGATTAATAGTAACTTATAAGCTTCCTTTTTTTTTTTTTTTTTTTCCTAATCAAAGGGGGATTTCGTTCATAAAGAAAACTTAGTTCAGATGCATAAATGGACTACAGCATACCCATAGACAACAACCACATGACGACAACAAACATAGAAAAATAAAGAAACACATATCGACTGTACCATCCTCGTACTAAGAAGGAGCAGTTTCCCTACACATACTTCTATTCACATACATAGGGACTTTTTTCTCCCTCAGCACAAAAGTATGGAAATAACCCAACAAAAGAAAATATTGACAATCCACATGAAGTACAAAACATATCAACTCCTCCTATCCTTCTTCCCTTCACACTCTCACCACGAACATGTCTACTAATACATTCCCTTCCCTAGGTACATACTTGAGAGAGTAGCCTTCGAGCGAGCACAGCCTTTCCCTGCTTGCAAAAACAACGTGCGAAAATCTATTTAGCAAATTAGGTTCAGTTGCAAGTGTTTAGACCACAATACATGAGTTCGTGCAAATTTTTTATTCTTTTAAATCCCATTTTAGCACAATACTTCAACCCCCAGTATAATCCCTACATTTGTGCACTGAGAAAGTCCACGTTTCCAATTTTCTTGGAGTAACCCATTATCCAATCACCTTCTTCATCCCTTATTATGCCCCCTATCGTTGTAGGTCCACCATATTATCGAAGTATCTGTACGAAGTGTGACCCAATCCTTAGGAAGCGGTTCCCAAATAATGCTCTCATGTTGAATTTGTTTCATTTTCCTCTTTTGTTTTATGTATGCCCAAAACTCATGTGCCTTTCTCCTTATACTTTGATGGATTTCCTCCTCATTGTCATGTCTCCTATTTGGATTAAAGTGTAGTCGGTTCCTTTCATTCCACAAGTACCATAAGGTGAATCCAAAGATCACCGCATGGTAATTTTTTAGAGTAATTCTAGGTCTTGCTAGCTCTACTATTTGATTTCAACCACTCTTCGAAGCACATGCTTCCTTAGATACATGATGGTTTGATTAAAGACCATACTCTTATTACCATTGGACATTTCCTGAATATATGATCTAAGTTTTCAATCTCATTACCACAGATAAAGCATTTTGCATCAATAGAACCTAATATTTGATTCACCATTTCTGCAAGAGGAAGGCTTTTAGACCATATTCTCCAAATAAGTAGTTTTATCTTTGGTGCCATCAAGTTAAACCAGATCCATTTAAATTCCACTCTACTGTACCATATATTTGCTTAAATTTGTAATATATTTCACATAGTTGTTTTTCCTTACTTTTAAAATTAAACATTGCTTATCTTCCACTTGGTGGTGTATTACAATTTGACCTATTGTATCTTTTGACCACTTTGAGATTGGATAACCAATTAGGCTTTTATTCCTACTATCCTCATTTATCCATACCTGCGCCATTGTTACCTAGTAATCTAGCAACCTCAATAGGCCCTAAAACAATTTATATAAAGGCCCTAAACTCAACCATGATTCCAACCAAAATCCAACATTTCATCCATTTTCAACTATATAAGTCCCATTTACAATATTCCACTACTAATTTTTCTATAGTTCCTTCCATAAGTAGGACCCCTCAGAGTTTTCCATAATCCTTCCTTGTATGCACTTGTTGTACCCACACTTCATATGCATTGTCCATAGTGTTTCTCTATTTATGAACTTTCATCATTGTTTGAGTTCCCAAGCCTGACTGCTTCTAATTATATTGTCTAATCCTAGCCCCCTATCCCCCAATCCTTCGATATAGACAGTTTGTTCTAGCTACACAAATGTATCTTTCTGTTATTGTCCCCTTCTCCCCATATAAACTCCCTTGTTATTTGTTCAATTTTTTACATTAGCTTATTAAGCAAAGGACATACTTGTAAGTAATAAGTAGGTATCATTTACAATATTGATTTAGCTAAGACTAACCTTCCTGTCATACTCAGCATCTTCCCTTTCCATCCATATAATTTCTTTTAAATCTTACTTAGGATGAACCAAAAGTTTCTTGATTTCAATATTAATCCCTTAACCATAGGGTAGCTAAGGTAGCTGCTTAGGTCCTAAGTTTTTCTTAACTCCAATCTCTCTAGAATTTCTTCTCTCAACCATTTTGGTTTATTCATGGAAAAGAAGACTCTTAACTTTGTTTTATTAAACTAAAGTCCAGACCAATCATAGAAGGTTTCTAACACCTGTTTAACTACTATTGTTGTTTTAAGGGTTTCTTTAGTGAAGAAGATGATATCATCTATAAACAACAGGTGCAATAATTTATAGTAGTACCTCTCAATTTCATAGGCTCCCAATCTCCTTTCTCCACTTCCTTTTCCACCATTCTACTTAACATCTCCATAACTAATATAAAGATAGAAGATGACATAGGATCTCCATGTCATATTCCTCTAGTAAGATTAAAAGTTTTAGAGGAAGATTCATTTAATAGAACTTCCATGGAGGTGGTTGATATGCAAGACATGATCAATTAATCCACCATTCTAGAAAATTCACAGCATTCAAACTGAAGCTAGTGAAATCCCATTCTAGGTTATCATGAGCTTTTTCTAAATCTATCTTTATCACCATCCATCCTTGCTTTCCTTTTTTCCCTTCTATAGCTATGTAAAACTTCATTAAGTAAAATGATGTTGTCTACTACCTTTCTATTTGAAATAAAGCTATACTGAGTAAGATGAATTATATTAGTTAGTAACGGTCTCAACCTATGCACAAGTATCTTGGTTATAATCTTGTAAATTGTGTTGCGTAGTCTTATCGGTCTAAATTGTGAGATTTGGCTTACACCCAATCCTTTTGAAACTAAAGCTAATTGTGTTTGGTTTATGTCTACTCCTAATGTGCCTGATACAAACACTCTCTTCACTTGCTGAATAACTAGAGGCACCATTATCTTCCGATATGATATGAAGAACGAAGCCTGCAAGCCATCTTTACTCAACAACTTCCATGAACCTATTGAGTAAATCGCCTTAGTTATCAATTCCTCTTTCAATTCCTTACTCAATAATTCCCTTTGTGACAAGGATAAGCCAAATCTTAAGTGTTTAGGCAAGTAGTTTTGATTACTTATAGCAACCTTACTTCATGTATAGAGCTATTGGAAGTGCTTAACTATGTATCTTCTTAATAATTCTTGGTCAGTAGATTTATTGTTCTATTTCTACTTCTCATTTTCATTACAACTATCTAAAAAAGTCTAATAGTATGCAGACAGATCCATTTTGCTCTGGACTAAGTTTTCCATAGAAGTTCTTCCTTAGGAAGTATTTTTGTGAGCTCTTCCCTTAGTTCCTTTTCTAGGCTGTGTAAAAAAAGGGATGGGCTCTCTGTTATTTTTCGCTCTATAGCCTGTAATCTAGCTAATAGCCGCTACTTAATTTTCTTAATATTGCCAAATACCTCTACATTCCATTTTGAGGTCATTCTTGCAAATTCTTGTGTAGCTTATATATATTTTTTAGTTACCCCCACCACCCACCCTAAAAAAAAAAAAAAAAAAAAAAGAAAAAACCCTCACTTATATTAGTTACAATCAATTCAAAGGATGGATCTATTATCCATAACAATTGGAACCTAAATAGTTTGTTCCTTAAGAAGGTGGAGATAATAGTATGGGTACTTAAAAGTAATGGACAATGATCTGAAGTGCTTTTAGCTAGGTGAAAAACAATTTAATTTAAACATAGGGCTTCCACACTTCATTCCCCCATGCTCTATCTATCCTTGTTTGAATTGAATTGGTTTTTCTCTCTTGTTAGACCATGTCAATCTCGGCCAAACAATACCTAAGTCTATCTAGGTTGCAATAAGGCATACATTCTTTATATTTTAAGGCTCTAAATGTATTAAGTCTCCCTCCTCCCCATTTTTCCAATTCTGACGCTATTTCATTAAAGTCCCTTATCACATACTACAGCTTATCCCTGATTGCATTTGACTACTATCTTAATTCTTTCCATGATCTCAATCTCATTTGAAGGTTAAGGCTAGCATAAGAGAAGATTATTTCATGGACATACCTAGATTAACACATGAATTTGCTAGTTAATGATTTTAAGGGGAGTAACATCAATTAGGCTGGTGTTCTACAGCATGATCATTCACCCATGCTATCCTTCTACCTCTAAGTAAGATATCCTTCATATGGAAGTTGGTGATACATTGTACCTACAATCACGTTATCAACTTCACCTCTAACAAGAGGAATAATCGGGTTAGTATTGGCACACAACTTCCATAATGGCGTTTGATTGAGCTTATATCACGTTACAGGCAAGTGCACTTGATCAAGATATAGTATAAAATAAAATGGATGTGAGTTTGAGTGTCGATCCGATAGGAAACCAGTGTACGAGAACCTAAGTACTAGTAGTTTCCTAAAATATTCAATTACGTAACTTTACAATATAAAATAAATTATGATTAAATAGGAAAGATAAATAAGGATTGATAACATCAAGAAAATAAAATAAACAAGAACAAGTAAAGCAATAAAACTAATTAACTAAACTAATTAAAATAAACAAGCAACATGAATTAATTACAATAAGAAAGACATAATCATTTGCAAATCTTTATTATTTACTCTCAAATTCCATGCAACCTTTCAATCTCTAGACCGTGAAGATTCCTAATCCTATTCCTACAAAAATTGGATTCTGAATCAGCTAAACTTAGGTCTTTAGCTAATTCCTAATCTTGAGACCCTCTCTACTCATATTGCTACTGAATAGAGCATCTCAAGATCATATGAAGTACGTAGATCCCACTATTAGGTTTCCCTAATCCGAAGATATCTAATACCTAATCTCTTAGTACATTGAAACTCTTCTAATTATGATTGTCTATGTATTGCAAGTCTCATGACTCTATAGTAGAGTCAGACATCAAAGTAGCAACATTGGTAAATAATAATAGAAGACAATGTGTTCAACATAATTAAATCATCAAAGAATAAAATCATAGATAGAAAGAATAGTGTTGTAAAAAGGAACTAGATTTCAATAATATTCACTAAAAATGATTTAATAGAAAAAACAACATAACAAAAGACAAAAGAAATAAATTGAGAAGCCTCTAACAATATTCTAGACTATAATTTTACCCTAAATGGGCTCTCTCCTAAAAATCTCACCTAAAGATCTATCTATAGAGATATATGGTTAGGTTTACAAAGAAAGACTTAATAAAATAAAAGATATACCTAATATTACATGTCTAAAAATAAAAGATGCACAATAAAAATAGAAGATTCACATA
Source organism: Lumnitzera littorea (assembly GCA_024138015.1). Classification (NCBI taxonomy): domain Eukaryota; kingdom Viridiplantae; phylum Streptophyta; class Magnoliopsida; order Myrtales; family Combretaceae; genus Lumnitzera; species Lumnitzera littorea. The sequence continues at coordinate 98,346,161 of JAMXBB010000006.1, forward strand.
TCATATCACAACCACACCCTAGGTATACGGCTGTAGTGGCTAGCCATATACTTATTCATCGCGCAAAATCTTGAAAATTAAAGAAAATAATTTCCAAGAGGAACACAATTGGGACCATGGCTGTGGCAACTAGCCATAGTTGTTCCTAGACACTAATTTACGCTTCATTTCTCACTCCCTTACTTGTGATTTCAATGTGCGTTCATTGTTCATAGCTATAGTTATTTCTAAAGCTTCAAAATTCATCAAAAAAACCTTCAAATCTTCCAAAACTTGATCAATAATTATCAATCTCTCCAAATCAAATAAAGTTATTTGTGTCTAAGCTTTCTTTGCTTCATTCCTTAATCAATGTTTTTGCTTCAAATTACTCCAAAAATTGTTAAAAATCTTCAAAACTTCATAAAATGCTCTGCAAGTTCCTAAAAATGAAATTTAAACCAACTAAGATCAAAATAACACAAAATTAACTTCATTAAGGTCGAAAATAACGCAAAAAAAAAACCATAAAAAAATATATAATATTTTTGCATTATCAACATTAGCCCTATTTGGAGTATACGTACCCTTGACATTCCATGATACAATCTTAGTAGGAAAAGTACTCCGATACGAAGCCATATCTGGATCCAATAAGGTTGTGATTGTCTTATAGCACAGGTTAGTAATTCCATTTGCCACATGTTTGTCATCTAATGCTATTTAACATGGTGAGACACTTGTTACCATTACTATCATCATCTCTTCTCGATTTTGAAATAGTGGAAGAAGAGTGCTCAACCTTCTTAATGGGTAGATCACTATAAGTAGGGATGTCGGGGCAATCATCTCTAATTGTCTCACCATCGCTTCAACAACATTCTTGCATGTGAGCTCCCATCGCCTCATCATTTCCTAAGTGTTTTCAAAATGATGAGGTTGAACTCCCTGAGAGATTCCACCTTCGTACCCATTCTTGCGACCCATATGGTCCCATTTGTCTTTATGAGATCCAATCTTAGTGCTGGCACCTAGTCCATTAGGATTAGGTCATTTTCTGGTACCGCTATTCTGCATAAATTGACTAAGACTCAAGCCCAACCATGCTCCATCTGGATATAGAAGAGTCTGTGACGAGCATTGATGTATGGTAACTCCGAGCTTGGGTGCAAAATCTTGATTTTGAACTGGCCACATTCCGTGCTTCTTTTGTTCAATTTTGTTAATCTGGTTTATGAGGACGAGGGTGTCAATTTTGCAGAGAAGGTGATTCTGGATGTTTTGCAAGGGTGGCTTCCCTTTCCATTCTGCTGTAGATGATTGATAGTTATTGACCCTTTAGGGGATATCTTCTCCCATTAATTCATTGTCTATTGATTTTGATCCTTCTTGTATTTTTTATCAACAGATAAGATCCCCTTTCCCCCCAAAATTGATTTGCCATCATGGTTTATTTCTTTCATCTGACGGTGGCTTGACTTAGTATTAACTTTGGAGAGTTTTGTTTGATTTCTTATTCTCCGATTTCCTACGCGGATCCACTCACCATATCCTCTACCTACCTCATTTAATCGAAGTTCATCATTACCTCCCCGTAGCTTTTCTTCACTAGGTTCGAGATGCGTTCTGTTATTAAATGAGGTAGTTTCTTACCGCACCCCATCCTCTGTCTCTGTCTTTGTCTCCTTTGCCTTGGATTGATGTAGGTTCATTTTCATGGCATTGCTGTGTTTGGTGCCCAATACACCCACAATTACAGAAAGTATTCCTTAAATCCTCATACTATAATGAATTTTTTTTTTTTTCCTTAAATGCATAAGGTGTATACTAAGGGTTTATTGAAATTAACTTAAACACATAACCCCACAAATCTGGCTCCTTCTGCACTTAAGTTGAATGCATCTAATCTTCTCCTATTTTCAATAAAGCTTTGGAGTTAATAATACTCTAACAGTAGTGCTGTTGGTCAAAATCTGTACAAGCCATTGATTCTTGTACGAGAGAAATAAGTAAGGCTTTGGGCTTGCTAGAGTTAATCCGATATAACCACTTCGATATCTAAATTAATATGTGTTTAAGTATTTAAGAGATAAGTAAGTAAGTAAGCAGTAAGAGTGTTCAAAGAGTTCTTACAAGGTCCTCATCTCATGTTTTTAAACATGTGTCTTATAACTACAATACTTAGACAGTTGAACTGTCCAAGACACGTGGCAACTTCTAAATTTAATCTTGTGTTGGATTAGAAAGAAAGTGGGTTGTTATGCAATTGAGCGTTAGTAGTTGCTAAATTGTTCACAATCTTCCTTTTGAAGTTGAATGTTTAATTAAGGCAAGTTGGGCTTTCTAGCCTACTAATCAGTTAAGCCCATAATTCTCCTAATCGTCAAACTAGGTCGACAATGCGAACGCAACACTAGAGTCAGCTCGGCAAAGTGCCAAGCAGCTATTAATAAGGATGAAAATCCACTAATCACATTTACCTCCTGACTCCCATAGTCAAGGTTTAAGCATAGGAGTAAGCCCGATGCATCCTTAACACATTGAGTGAGCAGATAAGCATTTGAGCTTGTACTCTTTACTAGATTGTATAATTGTTGAGTAAGGTTGTCGAGCTATCTACAAACACTTCTTCAACTTTTCATTCCTTTACTTACCGTCACATGTCGTATAGGTTAATCCAATGGTTGTGACTCTTTATTTTCCTACCTATTCATTTGCCACACACATACGTACAATAGCTATTGAATCAATCATCAATGTTCTGTTAATGGCACCACATGCATTGGATCTTGTTAGTATATACGTGTCCTTTATCAATGCCTTGTGATCAAATCACATTTCAATCTCAAAAATTGCCCTTTGTTCCTAAGAAAGGAGATTGTGTTTGGCCTATCCTTATAAAACCCTCAAAAGTGAAAAAATAAACTATCTTTTGATCGTTCATCATCACAAGGCACATTTCCTTGCACTACTTCATAATGTTCTCTTCTCCTCTTTTCCTTTCTCAGATACTTAAAAAATCTGAAGTTTTTTGAAGTTTTGCACTAATCATATATGGCTAAGAGCAAAATTCGTTCTAGTCTTGATTCTAAGGCTACTCCTTATCCCCCTAATCAGGCAACTGGGTTGGCTTCAACCACCAATGGTTTGGCTTCAAGTTGCGATAGTGCCATAGACAAGTATGAAAAGTTATCTCATATCAAAGCATCACCAGTAGATGTGTATCTTGATGATGAAGAGGGTAGAAAAACTATAAAATATCTTTATGATGACATCGTATATGATGTTGATACACCAAACAAAGTTCAAAGTGGTGTCGTTAGAGAGATTGTAGCCAAGTATAAGGATTATTTTAAGAGTCTTCCTGAGGAGTGGAAACTTCAAAAGCTAAGGAAGGATGAGAGAATTTGGTTTCCTATTGACCGTAAGTTCCATATATACTTGAAATACTTTAAGTTTGGTTTGCATTCGCCTTTTTCTGATTTCCAAAAAGCATTTTTCAATTAATTATAGGTGTCATCAAGCATGTTTTCACCGAACACCTATAGGATTTTAGTCACTTTTGAGATAATTAGCAAAGAGCTTGATGTTAAGGCTATGATATTGCTTTTTAGGTATTTCTTCACCATAAAATGTCAAGGAGATGTGTGGTGTTACACTACAACTCGGTATAATTAAAAGTACATGGATGGCTTAGATTCCAAAATCCACCATTGGCATGACAAATATATATCAATTAGGTTGGAAGTGGATTTGGACATTTTGAGTATATGGTCAAAACCCATTAGGACAAAGGATATTAAGTTATTACCAAATGATATTGTTACCACAAAGAAAATTCAAGAGAGGCAATGTACTAAGATGTTTTACTGGGATGCTGAGAATTATTCAGCAATACAAGAATGGAGAACCAATCTTTTCTAATGAGGAGGAAGGTATGGCTTATTAATTTTGCCATACCAAGCTAAGTTGGCAACAAGAGATCGATCCTAGGAATTCATGGGGGAAACTTAAGTTTTAGAGCTTCGCTCAATACGATCTAGTAAGTTTTCTATAATTAGTGCTTTTGAATTTTGATCATCTTCTTTACCGCAAATATAGGTGTTGGTGATGAGGATCCCAAGAAGTTGTTAGCCTAGGCAAAGGCCAAAAAGAAGAAACTAGATATGTATAATATGAAGGTTGCAACCGAACAAGAAGAAGTGCAACAAACTATGAAAGGACAGGCTACCAGGAAAGAGATAACCTTATAATAGGAAAGTACCCCAAGAGCTGTACAAGACAAGGTGACATCCAAGGCAAAGAAAACTGCTGCCAAAAAACTAACCATAAGTTCCGACCAAGTAACTATTTCTAATGCTGTGCCGTTGAACTTGCAAAGCCAACCTCTCAACAAGACCTGCTCGAGGCAATTCCTCCCACTAAAAGGTCTAAGGACTCTGGCTTAGAAAGTCTAACTGGGGATCCTAAAGGTAATGCATGCAAGGCTCCTCTACCACAGGTAGAGAAGGCTCTTGAGATTCCTTCTATCAATTTTATCTCCCCAGGATCTATTCAAGAGAAGGTGCCATCTAAGGCAAAGAAAACTACTACTAAAAAACCAACCAAAAGTTCCAACCAAGTAACTATTTCTAATGTTGACCCATCAGACTTGCAAAGCCAACCTCTCTACAGGACTTGAAGAAGAGGAAGGGTAAGGAGCTCGAGGCAATTCCTCCCACGAAAAGGTCTAAGGACTCTGGCTTAGAAAGTTTAACTAGGGATCTTGAAAGTAATGCATGTCAAGCTTCTCCACCATAGGTAGATAAGGCTTTTGAGATTCCTTCTATCAATTTTGTCTCCCAAAAGGAAGATAGTTTTTACTTCGTCCCATGCTGGAGTCAAACCATCGTCAACACTAATTTTGCCTTAAGGGACAAGACAAAATCTTTAACTCTAATAGTAGGGTTCATTCTCCCCAAAGATAAGAAAATTTTGGAAAGAGATGTCAAGAGAACCGATGACAACTTAAAAGGTCATGTTACTGCAAAGTTGTATGATGCAAGTTTTTAACTTTATGAAGTAGTTTAATCTGCAATGCGTGTGGTTATTAACTTTCGTTGTCTCCACTTTTGTTAGCAAATGGATATGTAATGATGGCCATTAAGGAGGCCGAAGAGGAGATGAAAATGGTAAATGTCATGTTTGCTCTTTTTTACTCCACATGATGCTGTAAGCCAACATTTTGTTGTATATATGCAAAAGGTAGAGGAGGCTTATAATGCCTCTAAGGTACAAACAATGGCAGTCGAGAATGTAAGGATAAAGGCTAAGATGGAAGTAGAAAAACTTAAGGGGTTGTTAGAATCTGAGCCAAGAGCTCATAAGGAAGTGTTTAAGGAACTTCTATCTTCAAAAGCCTAGAATGACAAGTTGTTCAAAGAGACCCAAGAATTGAAGGATCAACTTTGAAAGCGAAAAGAGAAGTACTGGAGCTTGGGGTAAGCTATTATATCCATGTTCGAAGAGGAAGACAAGCTAAGGGCTCAGATAAAGAATTTGGAGATTAATAACTCTTGCCTTAAAACCCAAATCTTTGAATTAAAGTAATCCTCTAAGGCAAAGCTTTCTATAGAGGAGGCCTTGAAGATCATTACACCAAGTAAACAATATGAGAGGTTGCTTCGAAGGAAGTTGCTAAAAGGGGTGAAGCTTGCCAAGGAGGAGGTGTTGAAGGCCCACCTCAATTATGAGCTCTGATAACTCTGATTTTAAACATATTTTATATGGTGATTTTATAGTATTTTCTTTACATTTTTGGTTTTCTTTAAAGAAATTGATACTTAATTGAGTAAAATTTTGATTTCAAGGTTTGAACGTGTTCTAGGATCGAAAACGAAGAAAAGGAATCAAGTTTCACTCAATTCAGAGTTTAAACGAAAAAGTTATGAAGTTTTGAAGTTATATAGAAAAATTTACCTAAGTGCAGAAAGTTACACGACCTGAGGACACGACCATGTCTCAGGCCGTGTCTGGTAACGAAAACAGAATCCTTATAATATATATATAAAAGGATATCTAAGGGTTTCAAAAAAGGAGAGACATTAGAGAAACGAACGAGACACGAGAGAAGAGAAGAGACTTGAGGAGAAAGAGAAGAAAAAAAGCGAAAACAACATCAACTTCAAGATTAGAGAGATTGTTCATCAATTAAAGGAGTTTTCCATATTTTATTTTATGTTTTTTATGGAACTCGTTTTTAGATTCATTATGATAGCTTAGAATTCGAGTATTTAGGATTATGGAACCTAGGGTTTCATGTGACCCTTGAGTTGATTTATAATTTTCAATAAAGTTTCTATTCCTTCTAAATTCAATTATGTTGTTTAATTGTTAATTGATAATTCTAGAGTATCAATATATGATATTATGCATGATGATTGAGAAATTACATGTGTAATTAGATCTTAGCATAATTGAAGAGAATTACATGTATACTTAGAGATAAGATACATGTTTCTTCCGGAAAGTTAATTATTTGTGTGGGAATTCATTATACATTAATGCAATTCTAAGTTATATTACTAAGTGAAGAGAGATTCCGGTAAATAATTTAGGATTAGGGTTAATATGCTTAAGAAAGGTATTAACTTTAATTATGAATCCCTCCAGTCAAGAATAATAGAAATTGAATTGAATATATTTTAAGCGGTCACATGTTAAACACTAAGGGAAATAATTCCTAAATACGTTAATAATTTCTTGAAGTCATTCATAGTTTTATTGCTTTCTAAATTGCTTAATTAAGTCTCATAATTAGTTTAGTTTGTTAATTTCAGTATTTTTAATTCATTCAACTCAACACGATTTTTCGGTTAGATAATAGAGCTAAGGTTAATATTAGTACTCGAAATCTCTGAGGGATCGATTCAGACTCACATCCGCTATATTAAAATTGATAGATGCACTTGCCTCATATCAAGCTCTCTTACCTTGACTTTGCCAATATCAATAATAATGATGACAGCAATGATGATAAAGAAGATGTCGGCATTAAGGAGGAAGGTGATGATTGGAGGCATGTCAGTGATCTCCCTAGTGCTACTAAAAACCCCTTGCCTTCTTGGGAACCTACCCCAAAAGAAGTATCTCTTGCTCTAACTAAAGTGTCCTATGTTGATTAAGATCCTAGTCCAGTCAATTGCCTTAAACAAAATTATGCCAAACAGATGTCTAATTGAATATTTGCTTATAATTTGAACTATATGGGTCGAGATATCGTCCTTTCTATTTGTAATCCATAAACTTATTTTGATTTTAGTCATTGTTCATGTCAATTTGGTTTCTACATGTTTTATTTCAGGTGCTACTTATTCAGTGAACTAAATATGATATGCTTGCTTAAATTTCAAACTTGATTAGTTTGTTAGGTATTTATCCATTAACCTTTATAGGTGTAGATTTAGGAATTCTGTTAACCTTTATAGGTATGGATTTAAGAAGTCTGTTAATGACGTTGGATCAAAATTTATTGTTAAAATTATTTTGAGTTCGTTAACCGTATTAAGTCGAAACTTATTTAGATTGCTTGAGTCTGTTGACCATGTGAAGTCAAAACTTATTAGGGTTAGTTCATTTATCAAACAAGCTTGAACTACATGTTATCCATTAATCATGATTTGATCTAAATAAACTTAAAACATTGATGCAACGTTATGAAGTAGATTAGAGAACAAATTTTTCATTTCATTACAGTGAAGGCTATTGCCCAACATAGGTTTAGGAATAGTTACTAAAAGTTAACACAAAGGATCAGCTCACACTAAATAGGATCGAACACAATTATTCAAAGTTAGTTTTAAATTCTTATCGTTCCATGCCTAAGGGATGGCTTGCCCATATAACCTCTCCAATCTTTAAGCTCCATTCATTACTACTTTTTGAATTCGTACCGAATCTTCCCAATTGGCGATAAGTTTCTCTTGAGCATGTCGCGCACCTATCGCCTCCATTTTCCTATAAACCAAATCTCTAGTTAAAAAGACCTTATCCTTTACTTTCTAGTTGTAATCATGTCACCTTATGCTGATAAGCAGCAACACTCACTCTAGCAATGTCTTGGATTTCTTCAATGGTATCCAAATTGGTTATCAAGCCAACTTGATTTGCCATGACATCGAACCCTTATGTCCGCAAATTAGGCAATTTTAATTCAATAGGCAAGACAACCTCTTATCTAAATGCCAATCTGAATGAAGTTTCCCCTGTTGATGTCCTATGAGCAGTCTTGTATCCCTATAAGATAATAGGGAGTTTGTCAACCCACTTTCCTTTGGTTTAAGCAACCTTTTCACTTCAAATTGTACAGTATGGTTTTGTTAACAACCTCTACTTGTCCTTTAGTTTGGAGATGAGCAACTGAAGTTCAATTCAACAATGTGTCATGCTTCTTACAAAAAGCTCTAAATCTATCATTGTCAAATTGTGGACCATTATTAGTTATAATCATATAAGGGACACTAAATCTTGTCAAGATGAAACTCAATATGAATGACTCAATTTTCTATTCGATTATCTTTGCTACTGTCTTGGCTTCAACCCACTTGGTAAATTAGTCTACTACAACCAATATGAATTGCTATTGCCCAATGGCCTAAGGAGAAGGTTCGAGGATATCCAATCCCCATTGAGCAAAAGGCCAAGGGCTAGATAAGTTATGCAAATTTCTTAATGTAGCATAACTTACAACCCCGTATTTTTGACATTGTAGGTACTGCCAAACTATGTTCTTAGCATCTTCTGTCATGGTTTGCCAATAGTAGCCAAGCCTTAGTGTACAAATGTACAACGTTTGAGCTTTGACATGGTTGCTACATATCGCTGCATGCGGCTTAGCAAGAACTCGTTGCATTTCCTTAGGCGCTAAATAGCAAAAATATGACAGACTAAAGTCGCACTTGTAGAGCTCATCCTTAATCATGGTGTAATTTGCAGCTTGATATACAAACCTTTGAGCTTCCTTCTTATTAAAGGGAAGTACCCCATACTTTAGGCATTCGATGATCAAATCCATCCAAGATTTTTCTTTTAGATAGGACTGCACTTTGCAACACTATTCTAACAATAAGACTTTTACTCAACAAATACTCAATAAAAAGGTTATCATTCAAGTTTAGGAGTCATGTGTTGGCTAACTTTGACAGTTTATCAACAACAATGTTCTGTGTCTTTGGGTTTTTCACAATGCTAAAGGATGAAAATTCCTCTGTGAGCGTTCGTACTGTAGCTAATTACTTGCCCATTACTTCCTCTTTTGCTGCATAATCTTCTTGACTTGGTTGATGATTAGTTGCGAGTCTAGAATACTTCAATCTTTTTAGCCCCAACTTCTTTTGCCAACCTTAGTCTGGCAATTAAGGCTTCATACTAAGCTTCATTGTTACTTACCAAAAATCTAAACTTTAGTGCATATCGAATTTTCAAATTGTATGGTCCTTGCAGAACAAGTCCTACTCCACTGCCTTTTCACATCAAAGAGCCATTTACATATAAGTTCCAGATAGGTCATTTAAACAACTCGACACTATCCTCTTCACCTATGAATTCTACGATAAGATCTATCAATATTTGTACTTTTAGTGTCATTTTAGGCTTGTACCAAATGCCATAGGCACTCAATTTAAAGGCATACTTCATCATTCTTCTTGAAGAATCAGGTCGTTGCAAAGTTTACTGCAATTGCTAATCTATAAGGACTACAAGTTAATGGGCTTCAAAGTACAGTTTCAACTTCCTAGTCGATATTACTACAACTAAGATGAACTTTTCAATTTTTATGTAACACTACTCTAGGCCTTGTAAGACATGGCTCACATAATAGATCGATCGATGCTCCTTCCCCTCAATGCAGTCCAATATGAAGGAAACAATACACAAGTAAAGAAAGAAATCCTTCTTAGGAACAAGTTTCAAAAGTATTGGAGGAGATGATAGAAAATTTTTCAACTCCTTAAGTGTAGTCTAGCACTCATCAATCCACTTAAACTCCTCAAGGCTTTTCGAAACTTTGAAAAACTCAACGCATTTATCTACGCTCTTGGAGACAAACCTATTTAAAGCCAGACTTGACCTATTGATTATTGGACTTCCTTGACAATGCTCAAGGACCTCATGTTTTTAATAGCTTCTACCTTTCTTAAATTTGCCTCAATGCTCCATTGAGTCACCATGTAACCTAAAAATTTCCCAATGTGGCTCCTAAACACATTTCTATGGATTTAGTTTCTTGTTCTATCTTCTCAACATATCAAAATTTTCATGGAGATCAGCAAGGTGCTATTTTTACTCCGTACTCTTAACTATCATATCATCGACATACACTTCGACATTGTGATAAATCTGAGGTTTGAACATCTTTGTCACTAGTTGTTGACAAGTTGCACCAACATTTGTTAGCCCAAATGACATGACCTATAATAGTATGTTCTAAAGTTTGTGACAAATGAAGTGTACACCTCAACCTCTTTTTCTATTATAATTTGGTTATATCCAGAAAATGCATCCATAAAGTTGAGCAAAGCATGTCTATTGGTTGAATCCACCATCTAATCAATCCTTGGCAAAGGAAAACAGTTTTTAGGGCAAGCCTTATCTAGATCAGTGAAGTCTATGTATATACACCGTTTGTTGTTCAATTTCTTAACTAGCATACAATTGGTTGGCTATGTTGGGTAAGGTTCTTCCTATATGAATCATACTTTCAACAATTTTTGGACATCTTCTTCAATTGTAGCTTGTCGTTTAGGGGCAAAACACCTTTTCTTTTGCTAAATAACTTTCACATTAGGATTTATTTTTAATATTTGTGTCATGACTTCTCTTGGGATGCCTAACATGTCCAAAGGATCCCATGCAAGCACATTACCATTATCTTAAAAGAATTTGATCAGATCTTGTTTAAGCTTCATCAACAAAGGCTTCCCAATCTTAATGGTCTTATCTGGCTCACTTTCAAACTGTATATCCTCAACCTCTTCTTTAGCACTCTCTACATTACTTAGCCTACCTTCAAGATTCACCTCGATGTAGAAAACTTCCTCACGCTTGAGTGCTCTTAGATATAGTGATTTTTCCAATTGTTGATCTCCTTTAGAAACTCTAACCCAACAAGGGGAGGGAATTTGCCCTTCAAGTATGCAGTCAAGTGAAATATCCCGAATAGATTTTGACATGGTCGGCCCATAATCATATTGTAAGACAACCAACATTTTACAATGAGAAAGTCCACTTTATCTTCTACTACATTATCATCATCTCTAATTTAAATTGAGAGAGTAATTACCCTAATCGCCCGTATAGGCTAGTTGTTGAAGGCATGCAAGTTATGGTCATACGATGTCAATTGTGCTTTAGTCTTTTGCTTTATCTAGTCAAATCTTCTTGACTTCAAAGTTCACAATTCTCGCACTGATCACTAATGCGTCATCATGAGGTCATTGTATGTCTTTAGAGTCTTTCTATGTTAAAGTTATGGCATTATCGCCTTCATTTTCTTGCCCTGCATATTACAAACATAATTCATAGCGTTAGTCCAGCTTGAAAAGTAAAACCAACCTAAATTAGACGATTCAACAACAATGGTATTTATAGTACCATTTGGGGCCCTGTTGTTACCTCCTTCTATTGCCTCCCTTTTAACTTAAGGAGGTCGATCATCCCGATCTTGTTCATTCCTTCTCCACTATGTTGGTCACTTAATGTTCTTGACACCACGAGCTAGAAACTTTCTCAAGTTGCCTCTTTAAACCGCATCCTCAATAGCATTCTTGAGTTGTATACACTCATCTATGTTGTGTCCTTTATCACAATGAAAGTCACAATACTTATTCGAGTTTCTTCTAGATGGATTTCCTCTCATGTGTTCAAGCCATTACAATACTCTTTTGTTCTGGACTTCCATTAATATGTCTAATATTAGATGATTGCATTCTTGAGTTGTATACCTTCATCTTTGTTATGTCCTTTATCATGATGAAAGTCACAATACTTATTCAAGTTTCTTCTTGATGGATTTCCTCTTATGTGTTCAAGCCATTGCAATACTCTTTGATTCTGCACTTCCATTAATAGGTCTAATATTGGACTATTGAGAGAGGTATTAACAAAATAAGTTGAAATTCAAGCCTTTTCCTCTCATTACTACCCCCTTCTAAGTATTGATCATCTCAACCACTAAGTTAATCTTTTGCACTCTTTGTATTCGTGTCACTCTTTCGATCAATTCTGCTTTGGCTGGTCTCACACCAAGCTTTTATGTCATCTTCTTGTTAGATGTAAGAAGTAACCTTATCCTTAAACATTGCAAACATTTTGGGTTTGTTCTTTGCTTCGAACTTAAAGAAGTTTTTGTAAGGCTTTACTCCATCAATCACCGCATTCACGGCAAAGCACATGTCCAACTCAAGAATCTAAACCATCTTAGCCATAAATCAAGCTAAGTATTCCCTAATTAACTCATCAAATCTTTGCTTAAGGGTTAAGGACAAAAGAATCCTTAATAAAGAGTTTGCTCATAAGAAAGTAATATAGAAACACTTCTACCAAGTTTTCAAAACACATTATAATGTTCGACTTCAAATGCTTAAACAACGTACTCATAGCATTCCATAATGTTGACAAGAACGCTTAACAGTATCATGTCACTTAAACCATGCAACTTAGCGAACGTGCGATAATACTCCAATTGATCATCAAGGTCCTTTGTCCAGTCATAAGTTTTAAATTGTGGAAGTTTAATATGCTAAGGTATCACTTGCTCAAAGCTTTTTGGGATGAATGGACTCTTCTTTATGATAAATTGCTAACTAGTTGATGCAAGGATGCTTACATGTGAAGGAATATCATAATGCGCCCACTATGGTTGTTTTCCTTTGTCCGCTTAATGAAGTGCATGTGCTAGAGTTTCATGTATTACACCAACTTGCTTTCTCGTCAACTTAGGAGAATGAACCAAATTGCCATAATCATTAGCATTGTTGTTGTCCTGTTCTTGATTACAATTTGGTAAGCCATTCATTCAAATCAAATTCAAATTTTCATCATTTTTCTTTGGTAATTCTTGATTTTCTTTAGCCAAATTAACACAAAGCTGCTCTAATCTAGCTAGCCCAAGGTGGTTCCTACTCCCAACCCTACCCCTTGCCAACTGTTGAGAAGCAATTCTAGCACCAACACTTTTAGTTAGTTTCATCTTAGCCACCATCAAGATGGTGCAAAAATATTATCAATCAAAATCCATACAAGCTATTGATTCTTATAAGAGAGAACCAAGTAAGGTTTTGCTAAGGCTAACTTAACGTAACAATTCTGATACCTAAACTAATATATGTTTAAGTGTTTAAGAAATAAGAAAGCAAGCAATGAGAGCATCTAGAGAATTCTTACAAATGTTCCTCGTCCCATATTTATAGACGTGTCTTGTAACTGCAATACTCAAACAATTGAGTTGTTCGAGACACATGACAACTTCTAAATTTAATCATGCATCAGATTCCAAGAAGAGTGGGTTGTTATGCAATTAAAGGTTGATAATTATTAAACTATTCACACCCTTCCTTTTGAGTTTGTATGTTTAATTAAGACACCAAGCTTTCTAACCCACTAATTAGTCAAGCCCTAAGTTCCCCTAGTCGTCAAACTAGGTCAGCAATGCGGATGCGGCACTGGAGCCAGGTCGGCAAAGTGCTAAGCAGTCATTAATGAGGATGAAAATCCACTAATAACAGGTAGTTCACCGATACATACCCATGCTGCAACCGATACTTTGTTTTACCTATTGTATAGCAGTGTAGTTAATGGCGCCCACGCCCAGCACCTAAGCACCCAGGCGAATCAAGGTGAGGCACGCGAATCCACTTCCACTACCCGGAGTGTCAGGCCAGGTCAGAGGCCATATGTTGAAAAGCCTACGCTTTGGAGGCACTGAGGCTTGCAAACGTGTTTCAATCCTCGGAAGAGTACGTAGTTCCCAAGTGTTTCTTTTCCGAAGGTAATAGAACGAGAAAAGTCAAGCATCACTATGATCAAAGATAAGAAAGATAAATAGGGACGAGAAGGATGTACACTCATCAAATAGCACCCACATGTCATGATCAGGCCATTCAACAAATGGCAAACTTCCTAACTAGTTAATTTTAGTTTTATGCTTTTCTTTCTTCCCTCTATCACGGTGATCGGTGCTCTTTGCTTTGTTAATTCTTCAATATTTATGTATAACCATGTCACCAAAATACATTTGCTTATTCTTTAAACTGGACAAACAACATGATATGGTATTAACGAAAGCAATACAATGTTAAATTTTACAATGGAGGAAAAAGGGAAAAGAAAATGTTATTATGCAATTTCGGAATTATTTCCATGACCTTCAAGAGTTCTTTTTTTTTTTTTTCTTTTTTTCAAAGAAATTAATGTCCTTTATCTATTTATATTAATTAAAAAAAGAAAACACATGCACGTAAGGTGCACCTCATAATATTTTGAGAATAGCTTGGATAATATAGATCCTACATAATATACAATTTATTATAATTACTATTAGAAACATTATACGTAACAAAGAAATGAAATCACCCATCAGAATAACACTTCATAATAAAATCTGAAAACTAGTCACCTAGTGGTTATCTGAACATTGTTTTTAGGAATTTGTTCCGCTATTCTTTTTTTTTTTTTTAATAATTTTTATTTGATTTATTGATATGTACGCCTTTCTTCACTTAAAAATGCACTTTCCTCCAATGATTGATAATGCCCCTTAACTGCACGGCGGCTTTCGCCATTCACTGCACTGTGGCATAGGAAAGTTAATGGATAACACTTTGTCGCACAGATCTCCTAAAACCTAACGTTAAAATAGGAGATCCCGCAGACCATTTCTATTAGCCTTATAAAACAAATCGCCAAAATCAAATCTGATATCGATTCTTTCTCAAAAGGCTATCACCAGTAGAGCAAAACCTCACAGGACGAAGCGAGGCTTAAAGTGCACTTCCATTTTTTGTCCGGTGATTCATGATGATTGAAATATGAGTTTAAATTTGCATTCTGGCCTGGGAGAACCAGCCCATTTGGGATCAAACCCAGTCCAACTGGCCGGTTCTGTTGACTGATCCTGTTCTGTGCCTATCCAGTTTTTTGCCAGTGACCCTGAATTTGTCAACACTGGTCGACTTATCCTTTTTAATGAAAAAAGAGGGTAGTAAAAAAGTACCCTGTGCTCGCTCCCTAAGGGTTATCAGAGTTTTTCTCCAGCGGCAAGAGTTAGGAGTTGCCTCCTCAAAAGCTTGAACTAACTGAAATTTATAGACCACCATATGACTGCCCAGCGCCATTGGTCCTCCTATAGGGAAGGCAAGTAGGCAACCTGCACAATATATAAAAATTAAAAAAATTAAAAAAAGAGGCCTTCTCAGCACGTCTGCTTAGTAAATTATAACAAAATCAGAATCAGTATAGGATGTACTTAAAAACTGCTCAAACTCTACTGGAACATTCGTGCATAAGCCTTTTTTTCTTGATTACGCCTATCAGCAACCTGGAGGTCAACATGAGATATTACTTTGAAATCAAGACAGAGCATATATCAGTTTGTCGAGAAACAACTAGTTAAGTAATGCATCATCCACAACAAGTTCACTTATACGTAGAGTAAACAGACCTTCTTCTTTGCAGCAGCAAGCTCTTTCTTTATCCCACCTGAGGAACAGATGAATAGTACAATAAGACTTATGATGAGGAATGAGGTGGTATCCCATAGAACTAAACAAACCAAAGCTAATGCATCAAAATTGCCAGCTATAAACGTAAAGCTTTTTGTTCCACTAACCATCATTTGGCTCCAGGTCCAATGCCTTCTGAAAGCTTTCAACAGCAGAGTCTATGTCGTTAAGTGCCATATATGCCTGAACACAGAATAACAGCATATCCATGAAAAAATATACTAGAAAACTGGAAATCATCACTAAATGAAGTGAAGCAATTTCATATAAATTCTCCATGTGAAGTGATCTGAAAACAGCAATGCTCAGTTTTGTACAATTCATAAGAGACCACTTCATCAAAGTCAAATTAGAGAAATCCAACTATTAAAAACATTTCAGAGAAATCCATGAGAAAGTGAAAAGAAAAAAGTGAAAGACTGCCGCTAAACTATAGTCAGAGATTAGCCAATATGGTACAATGACAAGTAACAACATAATCAAGCTTGTTCATGAGCTTAGCGTCTAGAATGATACATCAGGAAATGCTCAAAGTTTATGCACTCTAAAATGTCACGACAGGCATTGACAGCTCAGTCACATAGGTGGAAGTTGTGTAAATAATTGTATCGATGTGAGAAATATGTAAAACTTGCACTAACGGCAAGGAAAGGGGCAAAAAGGCAAACACAGATATCGCCAAACAAGATAGCACAAAACAACTCAAAAGGGGAAAATGGAAGGCTATGCTATGCAAAAAAAAGCTAGGAACCAGGGTAAACCAAACATTCAAAAAGGACTAAAGCAAAACATAGGAGGATCCTTCTGGAAAGTAAAGAGGGCCTCAAGGCACTGTCTGATCCTGATAGCATTCCTAATACGCCAAATGCAGTAAGTTGTTGCAGCCAATGATGCAAGCCATGAAGTCAAACTGGAAGAGTGGGAGCCAGAGATTACCAAGAGACAAAAGTAGTGCCTTGCCAAGAGAAGTAAAAGGATGGACAACCCAAAGCTAAGCAAACAAGCTTCCACACTTGTGATAAGAATTGGTGATCAAAAAACGAGGGTTGATGAGATTACCACACAAATAGCATGTGGTTTCATTAGAGTGTAAAGTTTGCCACGCCAAACAAGCCATAGGATGAAAGCATGGTTTTTGGATTCCAAAAACTTTTTCCCCACGGAACTTTGAGGGAGGAACTTAGTTTTTCTCAAGGACTTCTGATAGAGAAGCACCCAACAAGAGGGGGCCATATGAGCCTGTCAAGAGTTGCTTGAAGGGACAATATCATCTGAAATGTTGATCTCTTGCCACACCACACCTTGAGAAAGACCCCACCGATCATCATCAAATAATCAAAGTCTTACCAATCTGTGAACATCTGATGATGCAATGGCTCTTAAATCAAACTTGGAAATGAGTCCATACAACAGCCAAGAATCATACCATAAAGAGATACAATTATCATTCCCACTTTCCATTTGAATCATTGTGCAGCTATGGCACATAACTTGAGGAGTTTCATCCATTTTCAAGAACAAAATCAAGGAGGGTTAGCCCAAGAAGAATATCTTCAGAGGAGGCAATTATTAACCCATTAGACCCATAGTCCACCACTCTCACTCTAACAAAGATGCAATATCTGCTTGAGTTGAGTTATTTCATCCACTCTTCCAGTCTAGGCCTAAACTATCACTTTTGTAGAAACATCAGGTCTCCCTTCAGGATTAGTTTCACATAAGCTTTTCAGTTTGCAAAATTAACTTCTTAGGAATAAGCAACATGGAAGGCCAATATACTTGCAGGGAGAACACTACAGATTTAAAAATTGCAATCTACTAGCATGGGGGAGAGATGTTTTGAAATCAACAAGTTTTTTAAATTGCCACTCACCCCTCAACTCAGAGGAAATGAGCAGGACTCCAAGATAAACGAATAGGAAGCTTCCCCTCCAAAAACTGTAACAATTATAGTATTTAGGCTTTAATATCAGCATGCACACCTGTTATAGGATCGGTTTTGAAATAAAATTTAGGGCATCATTATAGAGAAAACCCAACAATCTCTTTTATGGGCTCAATCATAGAGATAACACATCTATCTCTCTAACATTCAAGTTCTAGGATTTTTTTTAAAGAGAAAATCTGGACTTCCCTTTTCCTTTCACTTTTTGGTCATCAAATAGAATACATGGAGAGCAGATATCTTCAGCCACTTTTCATATTTTTGCTCTTATTTTGACACATATCATGACTGCACAGTAACTTCCTCAAGGCACCACAACTGGTGCATATAACTGACTACAGCACTGACCATATGACCCACACTATTCTACTCATATAACACAGCAGTATACATGACAAGACAACATTAGTACACATAATTACTGCACCCAAGGATCACATAATACATACATAACACTGCAGTATGCATGACAACACGACATCAGTACACATACATACTGCACACGAGCATCACATAATACATACACACTAATAAATGGCCATAACAGCACCACACAAGAAAATCTGGCTTTTGCACATGTTAGCTTCATAACCTGCCAAATTCTGAAACTTCAACAAACCTGCTTTCACTCTTTCAATCAACACAAAAAAACATTGACATAAAAAAACACAAGTAGAATATCCTCTCCTCCTTAAATCTCCAATTATAAGAAAACCCATCACTTGTGGCTAGCTTTCTTATGATACTAGAAAAAACCTCCATGCCAAGTACAAAAAGGTAGAGAGATAGGGTCTCCTTGTCACAACATTCCAGATCTAGAGGAAAACAACCAGCTAGCTTACCATTCAGAATAGAGGATAATCTTGGTCTTGTGAAACACTGAGATAAAAAGTTGTGTGAAACGGGAATTAAAGTTTATACACACCAAAACTTCCTTTAAGAATCTCTAGTCTAAATTATCACATGCTTTCATGCTGTTTAACTTTATTGCACAGCATACAGAACCCTATTTAGATGGTAGCTATGAAAGAGCAGGACCTTCCTTTAATAAATGCACATAGCTTCTATTCAACCAAGGTACAAACAAACAGCTTCAATCTTAAAGCGGGCAACTTGGAGATGCCTCTGTAGATAGTGTTGCAAAAACTTATAGGATAAAAATCCTACATGCTAGAAAGGTTCTTCACCCTAGGAACCAGGAAAACTCAAGCATTATTAATATCTTTAAGATGCTACCAGAACTCATAAGCTCCTTCATAACTGCTATCAACACACACCCAAGAATTGGCCAGGAAGCTCAGATAAATTTCATGGAGAAATCATCAGGTCAAAGAGACGTCCCATTAGGTTGGAGAAAAAACTTTCTCCTCTCTTCATCACGTGGCATCTCCAAAGACATTGCTTGACTCAAAACGCAATGTCCACAAAACAAAATAATCAAAAAGACTCAGCTCATAATAACCAGATTTACCATTAAAAAACTCTTCATTATTGCAAACCACTTCCTTTCAAACTTTCTCAATACCTTTAGCTACCAAATAATCACCTACTAGATAGAGAAATACTTGCTTTGTGGTTTAATGCTACATCCTTGTCTCCACAACAAAGACATTGCACTCTAAGACCTTTTCTTGTGGAAACTTTCTTCAGCATCTCAATGCAAGAAATAACTCTTAAAAATTTCATTGTCCTCCCACCACAATTTGGTGGTGCCATGGGTTAGAATGTGATGTTGGACAGTTTGCAAAATCCCTTTAGTGCAAAAACCTCTTGCATATACAGGAGCTCTTTGTTGTGTTCAACCTTTCAAGCTCACCCTTAAGAAGTTTAAACTTACCTTAAACATACAAGAACCAGTTATTTCAGATCTCCATACTTTCTCCAACATAAGGAACCTTCACTATTGTTATGGAAGGAAATCAATTTAAATTAATATAGGAACAACTAGGCATACAATTAATTAGAGATTTTCATTTATAAAGCATTCCTAATTTGAACAACTCAAACTTGTACATATGTGTACCATTACATGTGAAATTGAATGTCAGAAGATTACTTTTCATTCTTATCGCTTTCATGGTATCCAAGCCTTTGCCCTAGTGAGCAATTTAGGGGTTTTCTTTTTCTACCCATGTGAGAGTTTTTTTTTTTTTTTGAGAAACCCTAATTTTCTTTTTAACAACCTTAGGAGTGTATTCCTTCATCACTGTCTGGCTAAGTTTTCGCGATCCCCGCTGTTTGGTCTTCCCCCGAAGCTGTAGTTCCTTCATGTGCTACTGTTGGAGGTTTATTTCACCCACTTGCACTACCTTCAAGATCTTCTCTTGTGTTCTGACATGGTCCTCTATTTTTTTTTTTTTTTCTGCTTTTTTTCTTTTTCCCTTTCCCACTTCTGTTCTTCTCAGTTTGTAGTTCCTTCTTTGACCAGGTGTTACTTTTTTATTGTTGTTTTTTTTACAGGTATTGTATTTTGTATTGAAAAAAAAAAGAAAAAAGGAAAAAAAGAACAAAAAAAGAAAAAAAGAAAATTTCTATCAAGTTAGGTTTGGATATTTTAGGACGTCAATCATGACTGATAACAAAACATCACCCATAATTCATATGATTCCTGTGATGTCAAAAATCACAAAACATAAACTTAATGGGAATAATTATATGGCATAGAGTAAGACTACCCATGTTTATTTACAAAGTATTGGAAAAGATGAACATCTTACTAATGATCCACCCAATAACAATACTAGGCAGACATGGTTGTGAGATGACGCTCAAATGTTTTTGTAAATTAAGAATTTCATCGATAGTAAGATAATTAATTTCATTGATAACTATGAATTTATTAAAGAGTTGATGAATTATTTAAACTTTACATACTCTGAAAAAGGAAATATATCTCATGTTTATGATACATGTAAAAGTTTTTATTGAGCTAAACAACAAAATTAATCTTTTACAACCTATCTTATGAATTTTAAGAAGATTTATGAAGAACTTAATATTCTTCCACCATTTAGTATTGATATTAAATTCAGCAAACTCAACAAGAACAGATGGCCACAATAAGTTTTTTGGCTAATCTTCGACTAGAGTTCAATACTATTAAATCTTAAATCCTCTTTAGTTCTAAAATCTCAACTTTGCTAAAAACTTTTGCTAAGGCACTTTACATAGAAAATAATGTCGTTGTACTGCCATCTCATCCCAACAGTGCACTTGTCAATCAATGTAGTGGACCTTCATTTTCCAATAGAAGAGAAGGTGATAACAATAATCATGATAGTCGAGGTTAAGATTTAAGAGGAATTGTGTGTTATTACTATCATGAGCCTAGCCATACCAAGCATATATGTAAGAAATTGCAAAATCACAACCAAAGAAAACAATCAACACATGATGCCTCTATAAGCGCCACACCCAAGTTGTCTTCTAAAAAGACAATTACAATCTCTACACATGATTTTGCTAAGTTCTCCCAATACCAAGAAGCATTGAAGACTTTATCTCATCCTATCACTACCATTATTGAATTAGGTAAACCAGATATGTCTCCTTTCCTCCTCTTCCAAATAGGTCACTAATTTTGGTGCCACAAATCATATGACAAATAATTCTACTCTCTTCTCCACATTCCAACCACATACATCTCCTACCAATGTCACTTTAGCAGACGAATCCACTACATGTATCCTTGGTGAAATAACGAATTCGTAGAAAAATGTAGGATTTTTATGTGTTTTTAGGGTTTCTCTATTAATATTGAAATGGAAGAACAAATGGGTATAGACAAATATTGGAGAAATCCAATAATTGAACTACGTTTTGTTATAATTCCTAAACTGATATGATACACGATTTTCCGATTATGAGTTATAATGTCTACCCCAATATAACCAATGAAGCAAACAAAAACTAAAAAGACGCATCACAGTCAATGGTAGACTCAATGGATTGATAAGATTCAAGTAAAAACTATCTAGCACAATATTGACCTATGTTTAACAATATCAAAGAGATGTTGATCCAATAACAAAAGCGAATAATAATCAAAAAGGCCTCATAATTTGGGTTACATTGAGAAATAAAAAGCATAAATACATCTAGACCTTAACGGTAAGAGTAAATAAAGGAAATTTGCTACATACAAGAAAATAATAGAAAATAACAACTCGCGTTTTTTGTCGAACATCAACACTCAACACACCCCTCAGCATAGTCATATTGTCGAGTCATGTCACTAATCAACATACCCTCAACGTTGTCATGTCGCCTAGTCTTGTTTCTCTCTTTATGGCCCTTCTTGCCTTTTCTCCAATCTTTGACACTTAGACTTCTTTATTGGCTTGAATCATGATGGCACAAACCTCAACAACCATGATCACCACAAGGTGGGCACAAATTCACCCTCGAATCTCATGATGGTTTAGACTTGCAAAACAAGAAGAAAGAATTCCAAAACAATAAGGATTCCAAGCAAACAATCTTGGTTGTCCTTTTAATTTACCTTATGCTTTTGATCCCTCTTGATTTCCTCAAGAGCCATAGGGGTTAAAATAATTTGTCTCCTGTCTTTAACAAATGTAAAGACATCCTTAAAGTCATCATACATTACCTTCCTATCATACATCCAAGGCTAACCTAACAATGGATGAGCCACTTCCATTACAGCAACATCAAATGTCATCTCATCCTCATATCCTCTAACCTTAAATGGAACTCAACCTTATTTATTAACATAAAATGTTCCCTTTCTCACTAACAATTCAATGCCTATGGTTGTAGATGTGGTATCATCTTCAACCTCAAAGCATGCACAAAAGTAGTTAAAGCAACGTTAGCACAGCTCCCACTGTCAATCACCACAGAAGACATCTTACCCTGCACTAAGAATTGGGTAAAAAATAAATTCTCTTGTCGATCAGCATCAATAAGTGGTGTTTGCTCAATAGATCGACTAACAACAATAGGCATCATTTTCTCCTGTGTCTCCATCTAGGTTCTCTATATGGCTGACATCATTCAACTCAAAAGCTTGTTTCATGCACTCAAATTCTTCACTTACATCGTCCTTTTCCTCCTCGCTGGTTATCTCAATCATTAGCAATGGGGTCTTAATTATCATAACTCTTCTATTTACACACTTAGAAGCTAAGTGCCTAAAGCTCTAGCACTTAAAGCATTTCACTTCACTTGACCTTATTTAAATATCTTACTCATGTTCTTAAGGTTTTATAAGTAATAGGAGTACCTTTCTAATGATTCCTAAATTCTTTGCAGTCCAACTCAAGCACTATTGATTTCAATTCTTCCTTGGGCTTCTCCTTAACTAGGTGATCACTAAAATGTTAAGATCCGGTTCTATGCCTTTGCTTTTGCTCCTCAACTCTCAATTCCAGTTTCACCACATCATCTAAGGTAAAATACTACTAATAGGAACCAGCTATGATTTATGAAGAAAACTAAAGTAATTTTATTGATTTTAAAGAAAAAATTCAATTACAAACCCTAATCTCTCTGTAAAAGAAAGCAATGAGCTAAAAGTTCATACACATGAACACAATTGCTCATACAAACTAATTCATAAGTTTCTAACAAAATGTCTACCCCCTCTTACTAACTAATATCCTCTATTTATAGTATTTGACCAATAACTAACTATAGAAGCTTCTAGACACAAACACAGCAAAACAATTGTACACCACACCACACCACACCTAAGTAACACATATACCTCACTACACATTACACTACACATCACATGTACAACACATTACTATACAGTAGCACATAGACATATACTAATCACAAATACTAGAATTATATCAACTACTATACCTCAACTACATCCACTATACAATATTTTAATCCTATAATGAATCTAAAGATGATTTGCTCGGTTGACTCTTTAATATCACACCTCATCAACAGTGTTTCAAATTCCTATACATACTCACTAATTGACAAACCTCCCTACCTTAAGGTTTGTAATTGGGAGAATAACTCCTATTTGTAATATGGATCCTCTTCATCAAATTTTATATGGTTATATTAGTTTCCCCTTCTCTTCTCTAAGTACAAATGTTCCCTCACCATAAAGAAGCATGACCAAAAAATTCCAATGAAGCCAATTGGACTTTCGTACAATCATGACTCTCAATAATCAAAAAGCCTCCCTACCTAACTCTCCCAATAAAAATAATCACTAGACAACCCACAACCATCAAATTTTGTTACTGACAATTTAATGTTATCAACACCTCTCAACTACCAATTCTACCCATTCACACAACCTCCTCAAAAATTAACTCATTTGCCTTCATCCAAGTCAACATTCTCACAAAACTCATTAACCCTACGTTGCTCTAATACAACTAGCAACCATTATCCATAGTTAGAAAGGGGAGCCATACACAAACAAGAGAGGAAGATAAGAAGAAAGAAAGAACAAAAGAGGGGAATGGAAAGAATGAAAAGGAAGACATGCACCTAGGGAAAAGAGAAGGGAATTATAATGAAAAGGAAGAGCATTTTTCTCATCGTAATCCATTTTGCTTACTTCTCCTTTAGTTTATTCCTTAGAATAAGATTCCACAAATCTGACTTACTATTATTTTCAACTAGATTTTAGTGGGAACACAAGAGAAAGGATCAAAATATATCACCTAATACCTAAAACCTCAATAATTAGCATGAGATAAATCAAATTCTGAGAAATTGTAAGCCACGTGCATATTTTTTAGTCCGTAACTCTACAATATCATCCAACTCTTTTTAAGAGGAATAATAAATTGAATTCTATATTATACCATTTATAAAATAAATTGAACAAAATCTAAGAGCTTCTTACAATAATTGACAATAGTTTACTCCCATTCACTTCAATGAATGGAATAAGGAGAGATTAAATTACAATTCAATAAGAAATTTAATAGTTATTACATATCTATTATTTTATTTAGTTAACACGATAATGAATAATGAATAAGACAAGAATAAAAAATAAATTGTCTAATACACCCTACAAAACCCTATCCTTCCTCACTTTTCATAGCGAATACAGATTCAATACAACTTATGAGAATAGGATCTTTATGGCAAACCATACAAGTAGGTCATTAAATAACAATTCATGAATTGGGGAGATGAATTACTATTCAATATTTTGAGTAATGGCAATTCATTAGGAATAACCACTTGATCTTTAAAATTCAACCAAATATCATACTAGTAATTTTATATGAAATAAAAGGATGATGGAATAGCCGTTCTCTGCAATTAGTTATACTACGAATTACATAATGATTCTATAATAGGTACTTCAAAGTCACTTGTTAAGAACCTAAAAAAAAAAAAAAATGAAAAAAGTCAAAATTTTCTCTATTTAGTATATCAACAAATGCAGGCTCCAATCATCATTTTCCATGTTTACATATATATATATATAAACATTTTTCATGTTTACATATATATTAAAACATATATAATTAAAAGAAAAATGCCGTATCTTATAAAGACATGCTTGCCTGGCCTTGCCGAAAATAAGCTTTCACATTAGTTTCTCCATCACGAATTGCAAATTCTGTGTCATGCAAAGCACCTTTTATATCTCCAAGTTTCAACTTACAAGCCTATATCATTAACGTTCATAAAACCATTGGTCAATAGAAAGAAAAAGATCAAAGACAAGATAAGATAATTGCCTAATATAACAAGAATGAAACAAATGTCATTGGTAGCAGACCACTTCCAACATCCTAAAGGAAAGAATTTCCCAACAATGCATCAACATTTGGTAAAAGGACAATATAAGGTTGTCTCAAAGTCTGAGATCCAAACGTGCTAATAGTGACAATGCCATAACAATTACTAGGCAAGCATCTTACCGAACTATTTGTATATATTTGAGACTTCGTTATCCTCAAAGATGTGCTTTTCTCTAAAAAGAACAAAAGATATATGAGAAGACATTCTAAAAGTGCATCTATGTAATTGCAGAAATCAAAGATAAGCAATAATTAGCAACAGTAACCTGCATCCATATCTTCCTTCTCCCAGCATACATCCAAGTAGCGCAAAGCTTTGCGATACTTTCTAAGAGCCATTTTATACTCTTGCTTCTACAAAGAAAAAGTAACAGCAAAACCTACATGAGCTAGCCAAGAGATCACTTAATCAACGTAATGAAGCTTTGCTTCATTATAACAAGGGGGGAGGAAACATAAACAAGGGAAAAGGATTAGATTTCTTGCTGCAATGGACAAGTTAGTTGGGATTATAATGCAAGAAGATGAAAGCATCAGTCCCAAGCAACCATTACCTTAAACTGCTCATTTCCAAAAGTCTTAATGGTATTCACAGCTTCCATCCACCAAGAGATCCCATCTGGCTTTACCTCTAGGTCAGCAGGCCAGTCAGGATAGGTATCTCCATCTTTAAAGAAATTCAATGTTCCATCATCTTCCCCCTCAGGAATTTCACCACAGTCCGCAATTATAACATCTTGAGTAGGACAATCATTATCCCGTGTAGTAACATGTTCGATGGAGCGAACTACACCCATTCCTTTAATTACCTTTCCAAACACAACATGCTTTCCATCTAGATGAGAGGTACGTGTAGTAGTGATGAAAAACTGAGATCCATTGGTGTTTGGTCCAGCATTAGCCATTGATAGCATTCCTTTCCTCTCATGCTTCAATTCAAAATTCTCATCTTCAAATTTCAAGCCATAGATAGATTCACCTCCAGTACCATTCCCAGCTGATATATCCCCACCTTGAATCATGAAACCCTTGATTACACGATGAAACCGAACACCCTGTGAAATCAATCATCTATCTGCCGTTAGTAAAATTAAAGAAAGAAAAACAAGACAATTTACACAAGGAGGTTTAATTGATAACCGAAATACACTAATTTCTTCTCAAAATTATGACAGTATTGCAAGTCAAGATACAAACTTTAAGTTCCAAACTTCAAGAGAAGCTCAATGGATTTTGAATAAGAAACAACAAGCAGAATCGCACATTCAGTGAGAGCACGAACATGAAGACCAAATTCCAAAAATATTTTATCAAGTTCTCCAACTCTCATAAGAAACCTCAGAGCATATTCATTGTGTTTGGAATATCATTTGTTTGTATGGGCCAAATTCATCTTAACGAGATCAATAAGATGCTATAAATGCAAAAGATCACCATGCCTCTGAAATTGAGATCCCAGTTAGAGATGGACTATTTTCAAATGCATAAAGCTATTTTTTCCCTTCTTTGTTGGTATTTAGGAAGCCAGTCTGTTTCATCTTGTTCCACCTTTTTCCTGTATATTCTCTCAAGAAATAATGGACATGTACCCCCAATCCCAATCACATGTCCCTATCCGTATCCCAAACGGTTGTACAAGTAATTATATATGACAAGTGACTGGAAGAAAACTTTCCATTTAAATTGTGTGTCCAAGTGTGTACTAAACAACCACCGACATGACACCCAATGTAATGATCAACAGGCACAGTTTATATATATATAAATATATATATATACATGGAGGCACATAAACCGACCTAAAATTCAACTCCTACATGGACAATGTTAGGTCTTTAACGAAATAGCTAAGAATCAATAAAGCCAACAAGAAAGTAGCGTCGGAAAAAATGCACTCCTGGAACAAAACTCAGAATGTCACAAACAAAGCACCAACTACTACATTGCAATCCGAACACGCATTGGTTATGTTTCATAGGCAAACATGACATGTTATAGCATTTGATACTAATCAATTAAAAATACAGATTCACCTCCGTTCCGTAATCAAAACAAGGATAAATGGTCATTCGAAACATTGGGGGGGTGGGTAGGCGGGGGGGAAGAGAGAGAGGACCTTGTAGTGAAGGGGAACACCAGTATTGGGACCAATTCCTTTCTCACCAGTACAAAGAGCCCTAAAATTCTCGGCAGTTTGAGGAGTTACATCTTTGAGCAACTCCACCACTATTCTTCCTTCAAGCTCTCCGCCAATACTCACATCCAGATAACACCTCGGATTCACCATTTCCGCTAACTTTGGGGAAAATGAAGAGAAACCCTAAACCTTGACGATCCCGCTTCTTTATTTGAATTCTTTCTGAGGCTTTCTCGGGGGTGGAGCGGGTGCGCATGCACTTGCACGACTAATAGAAGTGCAAATTAACAGACGCGGTGCAAAATGTGTGCGCGACGTTGGTCGTTGGATTTTGGATTTTGTTGGAGGGAATTGATTACGTGCTGGAGGTGTATGTTATGTAATATGCGGACTCTAGGTTAGATCCTATTGCAGCTCGTTTAGTTGGTATCTGCAATAAGTAATGAGTTAATATTACATGTCTTGTTACTATTGGTTGTTTGCTTCGTATAATAGAACAAAAAATAAGACATAAATTAAAAAGAAAATACTTAAAATTCCCTCAAATAAATAATAATGATGAGATATAAAAATCAAATTGAAACAAAAAAAAAAAAAAAACCCAAACCTGAATACAACATTCATTGTTTTTTATCTTTGACTACGGAGACTATGAAACTGTAATTTCAGAGAACGATACCCAAAGATGTAAACGAGAAGAAATCAGTAAAGGTCTCTACAACAAAGCATTTCTCTAACAAATTAGGTAGAAAGTTTAAATCTTTCCACTCTTTGCCATACCTAAAGGACCCATGCATATTTAATGTAGCGTGTAGCATGATACATATAAATATTGTAGAAATAGAAATCTTGTTATCATCAAAAAATTGAAAATACAAATTATCTTAGAGTATTTATTATCCTACAAACCCAAGATAAATTGAGAAAAGTGAATAAAAATCATATCCCACAAAATAAAGAAAGAAAATAAGATATGATAAACTTTTAGACTAACAAAGACATTCCTTAATCCACATGATATTTTGCTCAAACTAGAAAACTTGACTTCCTATAATAACCAAACAACGAAGCAATCTAACCCATGTAAAAGGAGACACAAATTAGTCTTTGTTGACATGCTATGAGCTCCATAGTTCACCATATGCAAAAAATTGTGGCTCCCTAAAGTTGACATATATAAATGAGGAAAATCAAAAAAAGACTTTTGAGCTCAAGGCTTTTGATTTGCTTTCGACATCTGTAACTACTAACCAACAATGCTTTTGAGCATTTTAAGGTTCACTTCTGGACAAAGCTAACCAACTTCTAATTTCTGCTTTCTCCTCTTTTGATAATCCAATTAATTCATGACTTGTAAGCTTATTTCATCCACATCATTCTCCTTCACATGTGGAAAACTTGACCTCGAATTTGGATATAAAGGAATTTCATAATCATGGATCAAAAATAGATTAGCAATTTTGAAAATTCTAGAAGTAACCATATTTTCAAGAAAATTAATGACATAAGCATTAGCATTTATCTTCTAAAATACTGGGTAAGGACCATATTTTCTTCTACTGTAATTTATTATAAGTACCCATCAGAAACCTCTCTCTCCTAAGATAGATACACCATAACTTAGTCTCCCATGTTAAATGTCACGCCCCGAAGCGGCAGAGTCGTAACCGCCCCGCCGTGTAAACCATCCTAAGATAGAAGTTGGCCTTACAACCGCTATCTTAGACCTAATCTACACAAGGCGTCCACAACTAACCCGCTTTGAAGTAGACAGTTTGTAATTTAAATAAGTCGTTTACCTATAAAAGTGAGGAATTATATATATATGTTATAATTCAGTTATTGCAGTTAAAGTTTACAATATTTCTCTATAGTATTTTTCTAAATTATTACATCATTTGGAAATGAAAAATAATTCTAAAATAAAAACTTAGACCTTAAAAATATGTGTTTATTCTTCAATATTTTTTCTCACTCTCCAGGATTCAGCAGTTGCTAGCTTCAGAGTAGTTGTTTGCCGCTTTTTAGCCAGCACCTGCACGACGTTTATAGGGATGTGAACAACCACAGCTCAGTAAGTAAGGACAGAGGACTTAAAACTATACCAGAAACACAACAAGGTTTTCAATCACTTATTAGATGCAATGCATATGCAAGCAAATGCCATCGCACGACGTTGTCCGGCTCGTCGTAAGATTAGAAAAATTACGCTCTCTCTAATCCAGGTTGAGGAGTTACCGTTAATGCAACAACTCACGACCAAACCCAGGCTTGTGTAATGGAGACCGTGCTCCTCCCGCGACTACCTTCGAACCACTGTCTTCACCCTCGCCATGACCTCCTCTCCTATCACTTAGTTCGATTGAGGATGAAGAAGGGACCATTTTGCAATCCTGCGCTATCCCTTCCGAAGGGGTCGGTATTTGGTCGGAGAGTCCTAAGTTCTCCTAACGGGTTGCCATGCATGTCTGATTATGATTACTGGTCGGATATTTAATTAAGTCCAGTTTAGGGTGATCAATCCTTTCATACAATTCATACAATACGTGCCAGAGCAACAAACAGAATCATAGCATCACCCATAATCAAGCACATGCACACATTCAACTATCTAACAAGCATAACCAAGCATAATCTTAAGCCTCCAAAATACAGCATCGTATTAATCCCAACTTACCTCGACTCCTCGCTCACTCACTCGAGGTCTAATTTGCTCAGGCCATCGCCAATCATCTCTATAACACAAACGTGGTTTCAGCTTTTCATATAACTATTATAGGTTCATTTTATCCTATAACGCTTATTATGTGTTGTTTAGGGTTTAATATACTTAATTATCTAGGTCTTAAGTCTTTTATAATTATTCTAGGTTTGGAGTT
Source organism: Lumnitzera littorea (assembly GCA_024138015.1). Lineage (NCBI taxonomy): Eukaryota > Viridiplantae > Streptophyta > Magnoliopsida > Myrtales > Combretaceae > Lumnitzera > Lumnitzera littorea. Next base: position 98,376,619 of record JAMXBB010000006.1, read on the forward strand.
AGGTTCGGGTTCAATTTCCACATCGATTTCTAAATTAGGTTTTAGTTCGATTTCTAAGTCCTAAACATGCTCGAATCCTAATGTGAAATTAATCACATTAAGCTCGAGTATTCAAATATCCTATTAGGTCTTAATTTAGTATTCTAAGCTATTCGGTACACGCTAGTCCTAATTAGGGTATCGAATTTATCCCCGATGTGAGAAAATCTTACTTTTTTATATAATTACCTAAAATTCAATCTTAATTCAGATTTAATATTATTCTGATTTTTACTCTAATATTATCTAAATAACCCTAATTTTTTTTAAATTTATTAATTTACAATTTCACATATTACTAATTTCTTATATTAATTACCTAATTTCCTAAATTAACCATACTTAATACTCCAAAGATTAGAATTAGGGTTCCACATCAAAGATTAACATCCCTAAACATCTAATTACTATCTAAATCAGTAATTAATATCCTAATCACCTAATTAATTCCAATTTACCCAATTTTTCCATCATTTTAGGGCTAAAAATTAACTTAAAAATTTCAAAAATTAATTTTTAAAAAATGGCTTCTTAGCACTATTCTATATCACATGAGCATCCTACAGAAAAAAAATTGAGCTCCAAACTACACTCCTAAGCCTATTTATTTTCCGTTCTAATTATGCTCGGTTTTGCATAATTTCTTAAGGACCCTATATTTTCAGATGTGATTAAACCAAATCACTATTTTTCCTTAAATCTACACACAATAAAACCTCAGAATAACAAGTTTCATAATTTTCTAAAACTATTTACTATTTTTACAAAATTACACAAGAATCGGGCTGGAAATCAAACTCACTGATCTGGATGGCTCCGGCCACCGGCCGCCGTGGCCTTGTCGGCTGGCCTAGGCGTTGCCACCACCGTGTGGTGGCGGTGGCGGTGGCCGTCCACTTCCAGCTGCTCGTTTGGTGGGGGTTCCCTTTAGAGACCCTAACTGCACAGTTTTTCTTTTTTTTTTTTTAACTCGAATTTTTCTCTCAATTTTTGCCTCTCCCTAATTTTCACTGATTTCTAACTGTCCAAATGAGTTCCTGGATTTTTCCTGCTATTTATAGGGCTTTAGTATAATTATTGTGTATTAAATTAGATAAGACAATTACTTTATCCCTTAAATTTTGGCTTTTGTGTTGCCTAATTCTAATTGGTTAATTTTTCTTTTTCAGATTCTGACTTGCCACGACCAAGTTTATATCATTCTACACCCTTCTAATTTTTTTCTGATTTTTCCACAATTAATTTATAATATTCTTTAATTATTTACTAAGTTTTTGGCTAATTTAGGTAATTTTGCGTATTTTTATCTACACGTAAATACATGTGGGGTACATGTGAACATTCCTAATTATTATTTTGGTCATTCTAAAATTTTTAGTATAAATATAATCTATCTCTAGTAATTTATTAGTTATTAAATTACATTTCGGTAATTAGCAATTATTATGCTTAAAATTTAAAAATTTTATAGTCTCCTATTTTATTACTTATTTTCTTAAATTCACGTTTACGGGGTCATTTTTACTAATATTTCTCTCAATAGTTTATGATTTGGGGTTTGATCAGATTCCTTAACCGATCGTCCAAAACCTTATATTCTAAGTTCAATTCTACGGTCAGTTGGCTTAGCTTTGGGGCTTACATTAAACATCTCACTCACCTATGCTTATTCCTCAGTTGCCTTATATTTCTAATTAGCAAATTTAAGCTTCTGCTTCACTTCCTTATATATTTCCATAATTTGCTCAACTAGATTCTTAGCTTGAATGTTCTTCCCCTTACCCTTAGGTAACTGAATCAAGTCAAGCATATGTTGTAATGCCTTTATATACACAATAGAAAATGGTGATCTCTCGGTAACACTATGAACAGCATCATTGTATGTGAATTATGCTTGAATTGGTGCAACATCCCATTATCTCAACTTATCTCCACAAATACTATGAATAAAAAATTTCCCAATCTTGTTAATAGCTCCTATTTGCCCATCAGTCTATGGACAAGTAGTATTGCTAAAATTGAAAGAAGAATCAAACATCTTCCAAAAGGTTTTCCAGAAGCAACTCACAAACTTCATATCACTAGCAAAAGTGATAGATTTTTTAGCACCATCTAATTTAACTACTTCTTTAAAGAACAATCTAATAACCCCAACTCCATCAAGACAAAATAAAATGAGCCATTTTTGAAAATCCAGCAACCACTACAAACACAAAATCAACTCCCCTTTAAGTTCTTGGAAAATTTAACATGAAATCCATGGCCAAATCCTCCCAAATATTCTTAAAGTTCTAGTAAAGGCATATATAATCCAATATTCTTGGACTATACCTTAGCTCTCTAACACATCATACATCTCTCATCAAATATGGCCAATATTTTTTTTTTCCTTATCTTCACTGTTGCAAATGTCCTATCTCTTCCTAAGTGACCTACTAATCCCCCACCATGCTTCTCGAATCACTTGCTCCCTAAGAGAAGTTATAGGTAAGTATAATCAATTCTCATATAGTAGAAACCCATCATGCATATAAAATCCATCAGAAGGTTGATTCTAAGAGACTCTACTCCAAATTTCAGCAATATCCTCATCTTACTCATACTCACCTTAAGTTGTTTAAATTGAATGTTTCACTACTCAAAGTAAGTAATAAAGAAGCTCTTCTGCTGAGAGCATCAACAATCTGATTATGAATACTATATTTATGCTTCAATTTGAAAGGAAATTTCTGTAAAAACTAAGACCACCTTGTACGCATGTTATTGCTTAGTCGTTTTCAACTTCTCAAATAATTTAGAACTTCATGATCAGAGTACAATACAAAACTCCTTAGCTATTAGATAGTATATGCAAGTCACATCCCACATTGCATATGACGTATTACACAAAAGTGTAGACCTCCAAATATAACTAAACTTAAAACACAATACTTTTTTTTTATTACGTAAATACAAATCTTTCTCGAGACTAAGATCAAAATATGGCAAAACTCCTTCCAAAGTAGTTGGTTTTGTCTTATGCACTCTCAAAAGTCTTTCCCCCAGCTAATAGTGTTACCCAGTTAGTTTTCTTCATAACCTAAGGGTATATAAGTTTCCCCTCAACTCTCTATAAGCTAAGTGAAAGTTGATAAAAACAAAAAATAGAACATGCACAACACATATTTACAAATATCATTATTATAAGGCATTCAATTTCATATTCAGAATTACCAAGACAAGACGTTAATGTAAGGAGTACGTGCTATGCTGATGCACGTAACATGCATCTATACCAATATCCTAGCCCAACCTAACTCCCATTCGATTAGTCAATATTCTCGAGCACCTGGATATAAAGTCTAGGAACCTAGGGCCAAAAAGAGCTACCAAAACTTAACATCTAACTAGCCTAGCTGAAACCACATCAAGTAGCCAAAATGTATTCAAGCAATGCAAATCTATATGTTTAAAACCCAACCTAGTAATATCCAAGTTTTCAGAAACTTGACCTGTAAGTGTTTTCATGCTATACTACAAATGTAGCAAGCAATACAACAACTCAGTATCAAGCACAAATCTTACGTTCCATATCATAAACGCCTCAACTAACTTAGATCTAGCCTTATGTCTCAACTTAAATTCAACCCTTCATATAAGGTTCACTTAGGTAAACACCCTAAAGGACAAATTAATTTGCAAGTCTTCTAAGTAATAAAATGCATAAACAAATTAGTCATACATGAGGAAACACCTCGTTCAATCAATACACATTCAATAGGATCACATGTCAACCAATCAAGCATATAATTGTTGTTTATGACACAACTAACTCCAAGTCAAGTCGATATAGGTCTACTTACGCAAAAATAGAAATATTTACTTATTAAAGCTTGATAGTAGTGCAAAATCCTAGGCTTCACAATGTAGTCCTTCCTCACCTATTGCACTTAGAAAAATACATACAATCCCCAAGTTAACTATGAGTCAAAACCAAACCCTTATAAGCTTGCGTCACCTTATTATTTTACTATCATGTTTCTAAACTTCATTTAACTGTATCTTATTAATTTCTTATTCAATGTTAGTAAACTTTATATCGCCACAATTATTATTTTGAGCACGATTAAGATATCTTAAGAAATAAGATTAGTCAATATAGTTACAAGTCTGAAAAATACCCTTTCTCGTTACCAACTCAATCGTATATTATCGTAACTTCATAATTAACCCGAATAAGTTTTAATTCTAAATTAAAAATCCTAAAAATCACACTTCCTAATCTTGACCAATATCTATTATGTATCCAAAAGTGCTTATGTTACATGAATTTAATAAATATCTCACTAGTACTAATTACTAGTCACATATTAAGCTAATATATAAGCTTATATTAAGAAAATACATAATAAATAGTATACAAGCTTGATTAATTTAGAAAAATCCTATAGACTCACAAAAATATATAGTTTAATATTTACCATCCATTGCACTTAATTAGCCTATTATCTATTTTCACAAAAATAGTGGTTTTAGCTCAAAATTATGGAAAATTAGGAAAATAAACAAATTTATATGTAAGATAAAAACCAAGTGCTCCAAATATGCTTATAAACTTCCACAATTCAAAATATGTTAGGCTTATTCGTTGATTTTATCAAAAACTAATTATTCAATAATTCTGCAAAATTTCCAATTTTATTCAAAATAATTATAATAAATAGTAAACATGCTTATTTTCAAAAATTATTATTTCCATAATTAAATAAATATATTAATCATATTATATACAAAAATTCAACTTGAAACAATAATGTTTAATATTTATAAAAATTAAATCAAAATTTGCCCAAATAAGGAATTTTCTTAAGCAACCTATATTTCCACTTAATATTTAATTAAGATAAAATTATTACATTAAACTACACATAAAATAATCATAGAAAACATTTTTCTAGATTTTTATATGCTTATTTAATATTTTTAGAAAATAAAATATGCTACAAGCAAAAATTAAGTTCACTTAAACCAATTGCCTCCAATAACCCTCCGACCGCTGTACCTTATTGGCCCAACTCCCCTCATGGTGGACCTTCTAACCCTAAGGTAGCTTCAAGTTAGGTTTGGTTTGTGAACCGTATGTGACTAACCCATTAATCTATTTTTATTTTATTTTTTTTATTTTTCTAATTTTTCCTAAATTATGTTCTTATGTTTCCAGGCTCCTAAAATATTGTAAATGATTTTTGGTGTCCTATTTATAAGTTTTAAGGAGTTTGCATGCCAAAAAGTAATTTGACACATGTCGTTTTCATATTTTCCTATATGTTATCTAGTTGTCATGTGTCAATTCCATATTAATTTTGTGATGACTCATATTTTCTAGCTTATTCTATGCTACCACATCCTACTTAAATAGGTTTGACAACTCATCATGCTATTTTTGGATAATTCTAATCTTTTTTTATATTAATTTATCTATATTTTATAATTTTATATTAATATATGTACATATTTAATACATATAATGTATATTCTATGCAAAATACATATATACTATATATAATTGCACTTTATCTATTATTTTTATAAGTTAAATAATTTATCTCTAATATATCGATATATCTCAAAGCTCGAATTTCATATTTTCAATAAATATTAACTTTACCGATAAATTTACATTTTTATTAAATTAAACCTTTTATATAGTATATTTTGAGAAATTGACTTTATCTTAAGATACTTCTTCTAACTTTTATAACCTTACTGTGAAGTTTGAACTAAAAAAAATAATGTTACCTGATGCCTTAAATTTAGAAGCTTAGAATTTGAGGTTATTACATTAGCTCGGAACCTTAAGGTATTGCAATGCACTATCTAATAAAACTCCTTATCATAAGAACTTTGTTTCTGCTTAGCTTCAAGTAGCTTCTCACAAAAAAAAAAAAAAAAAATGCTATAAGACTCTTTTCTAGAGATGGGATAGCTCATATTCACTAATATTGGAGGAGTACATAGCATTTCCTTCAAAATCGCAAAGCTATTGGTAGCCCTTTCTCCCTATTGAAACTTCCCTTTCTTCAAACACTTTGTCATTAGTGCTACAATCTTATTAAAGGTTTTGATAAAATATCTATAAAATGTAGCCAACATATGAAAACTTCGTAATTCAAAACCCTTTTTTTGCATTAGCCGATAGAGTTACCTACATGTATGCCTTCTAACAATACAACAAATCTCAAGAATAGTAGTTTATTTATCATGAAACTACATTTTTTAAGATTTATATACAATTTACTCTCTTTCATATCTACCAAAACTCAACTCAAGTGCATTAAGTGCTCTCCTTCTGAATAGGTATAAATTAGAATATCATCAAAATATACAACCATAATTTTTTTAATGAATGGTTTTAATGCTTGATTCATCAATCTCATGAAGGTATTAAAACCATTATTAAGTGCTCATAAAACCCTTATATGATCTTAAATGTTGTCTTTCATTTGTCTGTTAGTCAAATTTGAATCTAATGGTATCTTTTCTTCAAACCAATTTTGGAAAACCATTTAACACCATGCAAACCGTCTAACATGTCATCCAGTCACAAAATTGGAAATTTATACCCTGCTATGATAACCTCACTATGATCCTGTTGATAGCCTTGCTATCAATGCACATTCTTTAACTCCAATCTTTCTTTGAGGCCAGAAGTGTAGGAATAGCACAAGGACTCATACTTTCCTATATAGGACCCTTATGAAGCAACTCTCCACCTTCTCCTTCAGAATTTCACTCTCTCTTAGATTTAATCTATAATATGGTAAGTTTGGCAAACTTGCCTCAAGAATGAGGTCAATTTGATGTTAGATGTCCCTCATAGGAGGTAATCCATCTAGAATCTCTTCTAGCATCAACTCTTCAAACTCCTACAATAGAGGATGCATTGCTTTTTTATGTTCCCCCACTTATAATTTAACCTCATTCATCACATGCTTAATAACTAACACATCTACCTCTTTTGTTTCTTTGATTTCATAATCAAATCCATGAGCAATAGACAAGAAATTGCTTTTCATAGGAATTTTTTACTTAACCTTTAATGGTAATGATGTATACTTCACACCTCCCTTCTCTAACTTATGCACATTACTATTACCTAAATATTGGGTATCAACATCATATTACCAAGGTCTACCAAACGGTATATGATAGACATCCTTAGCAATAGCATCACAATATACTTTGTCATTGTACTTACCAATTAAGAATTAAACCTTATACCTTTCTACTACCTTCATATTTCTCGTTGTCACTTTAATCTACCCTAAAGCGTAAAGGTTAGGACGTTTCTCCATAGGTAGCTTCAACTTCTTTACAACTTCTCTTCTAATGATGTTTTTGCAGCTATCACTATCAATGATAACTCCAAACACCTTATCATTGATGGTACATTTGGTTTTAAATAATTAAATGGCATTGGATCTGATCTTCTTGCTTCGGAGATAACATCAATCTCTTAAGTATATAGGCTTATTCCTCCTCCCATCTCCATCTAATTCACAACAAACTTCCTCATCTTCTTCATGTTTCTCCACGATATTCACTATCTTCTTCGTATGACATTCATTTGATATGCCCTGGTGGATTGCATTTGAAGCATTTACCTATAGTACACTTAGCATAAGGGCTTTTTACCTTCTTATCCTCCTTTTCTTTAGCTTCTAATATAGGGCATTTGCCTTTACTTTCTCTTTCGATGTGCTTTTGCTGCTACTACCTTTGGCAATTGCTTTTGATATGGGTTTAGACCTTTCACTCGACCTAGCAGCTTTATAGCTATCGTAACCTCTACTATTACCTTCTTGCATCATCAATTTTACCTTTAAAGTCATGTTCTTGGAATCTGATAAGGTTTTGATAACTTGAACACAAATTATGTCCCTTAAGGTTAGTTTCAATCCATCCAAGTACATAGTAACCATTGAACATAGGGTTCACTATTTGATTTTGACAAGAACAAAATAAAAAGTATATGATTAACCATGTTATTATTTGATTGTATTGAGTTAATTGGAAAAGAACAATTATCTTGCATAATGATTATAAATAACAATTACCTTTACAAGATATTTAGTTTTTGAATGATGTACAATCTTTCTTAAAATTGGATTGTAGAGTGCAATTGTTCTTTGTTTTGTTTGAAAGTTGAAATTAAATTAAATTGGCCTACCGAGTTGACAATTTCATAACACTACCAACTTGATAGTAAAGTAGGCTAGATAAGAAGATAGAATGCTTTTTGATCAAGGTACCAACATGCCGGTACATATACTAATGTTCTTGCCAGTAGTTGTTTAGCTTACCAGCATGATGGTAAGAAGGTAATACCGTCATAACGGTAAGCCTATTTCAACTAATCATTGGAGCATTTAATGTGCTATAACCGAAAGAATCGAATGAGTTGATATAAATGCTCAACAACCCAACCAAGAACAATAGAGTTTTGATCTTTACTGCAATATTCCAACATTCTTTTGTACTCTTATTGTCTCTTGTACCTTAATTTTCTAATATTTGGAAAGATTTAAAATATAGTGATTGTGAGCTATTAGTTGCAAAGTATTGAGAGTTAAAAGTACTATACCAATAATCCTTCAGATTGAGTTTTGTGTTGTAAGTTGAGATTGTCATTTGTGTTGAGAGTTGTGAATATGAAACTTGTGTAATCAAGTTTGTGTATGTGTAGCTCTTGAAGCTTAGATTGAGAAATCAATAAAGTGGTGGGAAGTCCTCGATTGAAGGCATTATGTGCCCATGGAGAGTAAAGGGTGATCCGAACTCTACGTTAAATCCGAGCTTGATCTTCTTTATCCTTATCTCTTTCAATTTTTGCACTTATTATTATTTTATTATTATCTTGATTATATTGCATTTAGTACTTAATTTTAAAAAGAAGATCAATTTGTCCTTAAAACTCAATTCACCCCCCTCTTAATTTTTAGCCTAGTGTTCTTTAGTAACTTGCTACCCTTCTAATTTATGAAGGTTATTTCTTTCTGCTAACCTCATGAATTTTGCAATGTACTCATGTACAAATCTATTCCCTTACTAACAACATTGAATTCTTGAAATAGAATCTACTTGTAATCTAGAGGTTAGGATTCTCTCATCGACAAGTACTTCATCCTATACCAAGTATGTACAGGACCCTTACTCTCCTCTATAATGAATTCGTTCTTATCACGAAGAAGCTCCTCCTTCTAATCTATAAGCTACCAATTTGACTCTCTTTTTCTAGTAGAATCTCCAAACAATCAAAGAACTTATCAATCTCTACAATCCGATCTAGAAACTCCTTTATTCTTAAGCTTCCATTGAAATAAGGAATATACAACTTAAATTTGAAAATCTCTAGAATCCTTATCCTTTCTACTATAAGCGTCTCTCTTTTTATTACCACATCTAGGCAATTTATATTCATCCGAATCCTCATAATCATCATCTTGGTTATAGGCATACTACCTTTAAATAAAAGCTAGCCTATCAATAGGGTCACTATGAGTCATGTTCACCATAACTCGTGATAACCTTGTTGACTAGCCTACTCTTGTTTAAAGGTAGTGTGTATCAATTCCTAAACCATTGAGATGGTTTGCAATTTCCTTAAGGTACTCCTTGAAATGCTGGAATCTATAGTCCATCCACTACTTTAGATGTTATTCCAAATGTTGCAATGCAGCTTCAATTTTGCCCTCATGAATTGGGACAAGCCTCTTGAACATTGTCATGAGGACTGTTGTCATTGCCATCAATTGAAACCTAGCTCTAATACCAATTGACACGGCATATAGTATGATGGTCACAAATATTATGTAAATAAAATTGTATAATTATTAAAAGATCGAAAATACAAATGATCTTAGGACATTTATAGTCTTGCAAACCTAGGATATAGAATCCATATTCCATGAAATAAGGAAAGAAAGTAAGACAAAATAAATTTCCTAGACTAATGAAGAAATCCTTAACCTACATGATATCTTACTAAAACTAGAAAACTTGAGTTCTTAAAATACCTAAATGGTGAAGCAGTGTGGTCGATGCACAAGTAGACTCCAATCAATTTTTATTAACATATTATTAGCTCCATAACTCTCCATATGCAAAAAATGATGGCTCCCCAAAGTTGATTGATATAATTGAGGAAAATCAAAACTAGACTTTGAGCTCAAGGTTTGATCCACTTCTAATGTCTACGACTACTGATTAATTATGCTTATGAGTATTTTGGGATTCACTTCTCGATGAGGTTGACTAGCTTTTGACTTCTTCTTTCCCTTCTTCTGATGATCCAATTGATTCATGACTTACAACTCTATTTTGTCCGTATCAATGTTTCATCAATTAGCTTGAGTTGTTCCATTTAGGGCTAACAATTGCTGATACAATATGATAATATGAACACAAATATTATACAATTATAAACACAATTATAGAGAGAAAACATGGTAGACAACACAACACATGATACAAAGATGTTTATATTGTAGCTTTATTTGTTTTTTTTTTCAATTTACTGACGCAAAATGGGGATATAAATACAACCCGCTAACATGAGTTGTTAGCATTAATTCCATCTCCATGTTTCAAATAAATGTACGAATCATCCTTTTTTATTAAATATATATTAATAAAAATGGTTTTAGGAGTGAATATGCATATAGAAGATATTGTATATAACTTTATTTATAAGAATTCAATACACATGAAGCATATATTTACAAATTACCTTTAAAAATATTAGTAAAAAGGAGTATTAAAAAGCATTTGAGGACTACACATAAAGAAAAAGTATATAAGGTAGTGAATCTTTAATATTAAAGTATGGACTCCCTCTATACATAGATATAAAGATCCTTAATAATCCTACCCTTATCTATAGCCATCTACTACTATTATTTTTTATATATTCTTCACTTATTATGATTTATTATATTTGTCTTATTGCTTTGTATTTCTTTTTTTATTTCTCTTGTATATGATCAATCTTCTTTTTTTTAATCAAATGTATTGAACTTTTAGATACTTATCTCTTTCTTTTTGCACTTGTAACACAAAGTGCAACAATGTCTAATATGCATATATCATATGCATTTTTGCTTTGATCTTTTCTTTTCTTTTTTTCTTTTTACAAGAAAAGCACTTAATCATGCCTTCTTCTAAACAAAAAAAGAAAAAACAAAACTTAGCATCTTTTACACTTTGTTGTCACCATTTGATAAGCCATGATTAACATCTTATCATTTTTAAAGCCTTTTCAAAGATATTTTTTATTAGGTATACGAAAAAATGTGGTTTTTATTGAAGCAAATAAGTTATATAAGCTTTTATGCAACTTGTTGTAAGTAAACACAACTTTCACCATCCTTACTGCTGATGGTCAGTTTTAGACATGGGCTCCTAGGCCTAAGTCAACCTCTTCGACTCATGAGTCGAGTGTTACACTTCGAAATCGTAGAGTCGCAATAGTCCTGGCGTATAAACCAACCTATAATAGGAACTGACCTTACAGTGCCTATCATAGTTACTATCTATATAAGATGTTGATGACTCCTCACTTTAAAGTAAAAGTTCGACTAAGATTTTTAGATAAAATTTACAGCCAAAGTAAAATCTTAAGTCATATATATATAATTACATTCACATTATTGTAAGATTCCCAAGAGATCCTATATAATATAGCAGTTAACTAATGTACATATCATATATCGACTCTTTATCCTAAGGATACTAGCAAGACTTAAAATAAGACTTGATCTTTGGCCAATGGATCCTCACTCCCTATAGCTTCAAAAGAAATCTAACCTATAGGTAATTGTATCGTGGCATCACAAATCAAAAGTTGAGACCTGCAAAAGAATCTATGCAAATATGAACAACTACAGCTCAGTAAGTTGAATTGGAGACCTATGAATATATAAAAGCACAATTAAGGTTATCAAGCAATTATTTTCATGAAATACAACAAACAAGTGCCATCACACAATATAATCCAATCCGTTGTGAAATTAGAGTAATTTCACTTACTCTAATCCTGGTTGAGGAGTTTTCATGTTATGCAACAACTCATAACTAAACCCAGGTTTGTACAATGGAGTCACTACTCCTCCTAATACTATCATTTGAACCAATGCCCTCATTCTCACCGTAAACTCCTCTCCTATCACTTAGTTTGGCTAAGGATGACAAAAAGACCAATTTGTTATCCAGCGCTATCTTTTTCGAAGGTGTCAGTGTTTGGTTGGAGAATCCTAATGATCCCCTACAGGGTTGCAATGCATATCTTTTTAGGGTATTTAGGTCGATTAAGATTTTATTCAGTTTAGGGTAATAAGACAATTCCACACCACTTTAATCACAATAGTCATCAAACATAACACAGATTTCAGCACGAAATCAAATACACAAGCACATGCATAAGACTACTTACAATCACAATCATACACAAACCTAAGTTTCCGAGTCCTCTAAAATACAATAAAGCATTAAACCCAACTTACTTAGAATCTTGAGTCGCTTAACAACTTGTTACAGGTTGACTCATCTCCATGTATCCTATAATATGAATACGCTCTTTTTAGTATTTATACTTAGATAATACATATTTTAAGTTAGGATTTAACTCAATTCTCCTTATATACCTATCATTTACTAACGATTCATCTTACATTAGTTCGGGGTTTGGTTTCCAAATCCGATTCTAGTTCAGGTTCTAATTTGATTTCAATTACAAGTGATTCTAAAATATGCTTCAAACCCTAATGTGAAAGTAATCACATCAAGCTCGAGGATCCTAATATCATACTAAGTTTTAATTTAGTATTCTAATCTATTCGATACATTCTAATCTATTCGATACATTCTAATCCTAATTGGTGTACCAGGTTTACTTCCGATGTAAGAGAATTTTACAATTTTGATCCAATTATCTAGAATTAATTTTTGTACCAAATTTAATATGTACTGATATTATTATTATATTATCCAATTTAACCTATTATTTCATATTTATTAAAATTCTAATTTTACATATTGCTAAATTACTCACAATTACTACATAATTCCCATATTAATTACAATTAACACTCCAAATGTTAGGATTATGTTTCTATATCAAAGATTAACATCCTTAAACATCTAATTACCTTCTAAATTGGTAATTAATCATTTAATCATTTAATTAAGCCAAAATTACCTATTTTTCTCATTATTTTAGGGCTAAAAACTTACTTAAAATTTTCAAAAATTAATTTTAGAAAAATAGATTCATAGCACTATTCTATATCACTTAAATATTCTATAGAAAAAAATTGAGCTCTAAACTACACTCCTAAGCCTATTTACTTCTAATTCTAAACATGCTTAATTTTGTCCAATTCTTAAGAACCCTAAATTTACAGACATGATTAAACTTAATTATTATTTTTCCCTAAATCTACATACAATAAAACATCATAATAACAAATTTCATAATTTTCTAAGTAAAATTAATAATTTTAAGAAATTTTGCAAAATCAGTTGAAATGTTAGACTCACTTAACTCTTGAGTTTCCGACCACCAGCGATAGCCTAGGGGTGGTCGACCGGTCTAGACACTGGGTTTGGAGTGAGGTGGTGGTGGTGATATATAGGTTTAGCCTACTTACTCTAAATGCACAGATTTGGGGAAAAAAAATTCTAAAACCCTAATTTCTCTCAAATTTTCCTAATTTTTTAATTGTCCAAAGAGTCTTTTGAATTTTTTTAGCTATTTATAGGGCCTTAAAGCAATTATAGTGCATTAATTTGAACAAGATAAGGCCCATATCTATTTCTATTTGCCTTTTTTATTGCCTAATTCTAATTGGCCAAAATTTGTTTCTTGATTCCTGACTTGCTACAACTAAATTTTGAATTGTTCTCAACCTTTTTTATTTTTTTTTTATAATTTTCTTTAATTTTTTAGCTAATTTTAGGTAATTTCGCGCATTTCTACCTACAAGTAAATACATGTAGGGTATAAGTAAATACTCCTAAATATTATTTAAGTTATTTTATGATTTTTAGTATACATATAATCTATCTCTAACGATTTATTAGTTATCGAAATACATTTTACGTACGATAAATAACAAGTAATATACTTAAAATTTAAAAATTTTATATTCTCTTATTTTATTACTTATTTTCTTAAATACAAACTTACGGGATCACTTTACTAATATTTCTAACTTTAATTTATAATTTAGGCTTGATCGGATCATTTAATCAATCGTCCTAAACTTTGTATACTAAGTTCGATCCTATAGTTACTTAGCTTATATTTTCACCTCCTTTCAAAAAAATTTTGTCCTCAAAATTTTTATATATCTAAATTGCACTTAAATGACCAATAGCATTAATCACATACTTTTACTAACCTGGAAGTTAGAAAAGTAGTGATAATGGATATTACTTCATCATCACTACTTTTGGCTCTCAAGTCATTTTCAAGTTTGGACCTTCGTTCCATTGAACTTTCACATTCTTCATATCTCGATTTCTTAATTTCTGAACCTAACTATCTAGTATTTTTATGGGTTACCTCACAAATTGAAAATTTATCGTTAACTCTACTGGCTTTATTTTCACTATTGCATTTGGGTTCTTAACAAACTTTCTTAGTATGAAAACATGGAATACATTATGATAACTCAATAAACTTGTAGGTAATGCTACTTTGTAGGATACATTACCAACTTTCTCTAATATTTCAAACGAACCAATATATCATGGGCTCAGTTTTTCCTTTGAGCCAAATCGTCTAAGTCTTTTGAATAGGCTTATCTTAACATAAATATAATCACCAACTTCAAACTCTAATGGCCTAAGAAACCTAAAATATGGATTCTTCCTACTTGAGAATGTAACAAGGAGTTGCCATTAGAGATGGCCTCAGAAATTCGTTTCTCCGTAGATTATAAGTGTTTACATTACATATAAGCTCAACTATTACTTAGATTCGCTAGAAGCAACTTGGACAAGTATTTTTTCAATGTGCTTTTATTTCACTTAAAATAAGCTCCATGTTTAGATAAATGGTTGGTGATTGATAATAAAGCATGTATAAATAGATTTGGTAAAGTTGAAACGTATTATTCATGTTTGTGTAGCATAAGGATAGTTGGTGATGCCATGTTTGACTAACTTCACTTGGTATATTGATTAGATTTAAATGCCAATTATCAAATTTATACTCCTTTTCCCTATTGAATATGGTGATCAAGGATGGATTTAAGGGGGTCAACATGGGCCCAATCATCCTAACCTTAGGAATAAGTTAATTTTTTTTTTAAATAAAACCATATATTATATATACTTTAAAGAGTAAGTTTTTACACAATATTAGCCATGGTTAAGTGGTTAAATATTTATTTTATTTAACGTAAGGTTTTTGCTTTAAATCTCATAAGTGTCATTTTACTCTTTAAGATGCATTTATTGCCTAAGTAGCTTTCTTTTTTTTTTTTTTTGCCTTTTTTTTTCTAATTTAACTAATCACATTAAATTCATTCATTATAAAATCATATTTAACAAGATAAGTTCTCCTACATTGGTATTCTTTATCAGTAATACATCATAAACTATAATTACCTATCACGTCTCAAGCAATAGAGATGTAATAGACTACCGCAAACAATTTTAGGATAGAGGCTGATCTCATAGCCACTATTATAAACTTAGTTCACATAAGATAAACTCAACTACATAACTTAGAAGCATTCAAGTTAGCACCTACATTTTCGTAAGATATGTAAATAATACATTAACTTCTTTCAAAAAGCTTTATAAATTAGTTTCTCAAACACATATTCTTTGATATAAAACTCATATATACAAGGAGAGCTTGCACGTCACTTGGTTTTACAATCTTTATTATTTTACAAATTGACTAGGGAATCTACTAAGTCCCTTACAATGAATCAATTAGTTTCCTTAGGGACAAATAAGACTTCAAAAAGTCCAGTCACATCTTCATTAATTCCTCAATCCTTAGTCTTATCAACTTTTAGGTTAGGATTTGAGGAAAGTTGTATGTCTTTTCCAAACCTACAAAAAAGTCTATAGGAGAGTAAGCAATTGCTGCTTAGTAATTAAGAGGGAGACATGAGTAGGCATATACTAAAAAGAAAGCAAGGTTGTTAATTAGGTTAATTATTTACAATGCATGATCAAGCAAATGCCATTATACAACGTTATCTAATTCATCGTGAGATTCAAGAAATTATGCTTGCTTTAATCAAGGTTTGAGGAGTTTCAGCGTAATGCTATAACTCACTACTAAACCTAAGCTTGTGCAATAAAGACATCCCTTCTCTTGGGTCTACCTTCGAACCGACATCCTTAACTTTACCATGATCTCCTTTCCTGTCACTTGGTTTGATTAAATGTGAGAAAGGGATCATTTCAGATATCCTTTCTTAAGGGGTCGTTATTTGGCTAAAGAATCTTAGTTGTCATCTAATGATTTGCAATGCATATTAGGTTAAGACTTAAGTCAATTTTAAGTCAGTCTCAGTTAAGGTTAGCTAATCAATTCAAATAATCCAACAAATAACACTTCACTAAACATCAAAACTAAGATTCTATCAATAATTAGAGACATACATCACAACCAACTAATTATAAACGCAAACAAACACATACTCAAGCCTTTAAGTACCCTGAAATGATACTCTAAAATGTGATAAAGTATTGATCTCAACTTACCTAGATTCTTCATTACTCACCTATCCTGGATCATTCTTTACTTAAGTAAGGCAGGATAATGCGTTCCTTCATTGAAAGGTCTTATATTTTACATGATACTTTTGGTACAGATACAAGTTATGAAGTATTATTAATCTTATGTATCATTCCTTGTATTAAATCCTTTAACCTAAGTTTGGAGAGTTATTCTTGTGTATTATACCTAAGCATTCATATTTTAAAGTTATTTGATATTAATTCTTCCTTAAGCTATTCTATGATTTGTCTTATAAAAGTTTGTAAAGACTTAAAATAATAAATAATAATAAAATTAAAATAAATAAAGATGACAACAATCTTTTCAAAAGAAGATATATCTCTTAACCCAAAATTCTAAAACCTTAAATATTTGTCTATATATATTAGACAAATCTTTTTTGTTCTTCCTTCGTATCGTCATACATTTCCTTCTTTCTTTGTGTAATTTCTTCTTCTCCTCATTAACCTAATACTGCCATTTCTCATAATTTTCTCTTTACCAAAAGACTTCACTCTAGAAGAATAAGTCAAGGCAATATACATAGGTGAGTTTCTCAAATAGGATGAATTATAGGATTTTTATCTGATTGAGAATTCATCTAGTTACATTCATTACATTGTAGTGAAGGCAAGAATGATAACAAAGTGTGAATATGGAGTTTTGGGAAACCTTAGAATAGTTGTTGCGAATTACAAAAAGGACATAAGTGCAAAATGTCGTAATGCCTTAATTAGATTAAGATATGTAGATTTTTTGTTCTATTAACTTCGATGAATAATTCATATTAAGGTTAAAAAGACATATTTAAGTGTCATTTAATTATGAATTATGAAGTAAGAATCGAAACATCTCAAGCTCTTAACATGTCAATTTATTACTATCATCAGTAATAATTATTAAACTTTACCAAAAATAATATAGTATATAGACATATATATATAAATATAAAAATACAAGAAAACAAATCTTTTCATCCTTAA
>JAMXBB010000006.1:98398193-98548132 GCA_024138015.1 Lumnitzera littorea
CATCACACGTTTTAATAGAAAAAGGGGGAATGTGCACATGAGGATAAGGTAAGGAGATGTTTTTGCAATTTACCCATAAAAAAAATTATCTTATAAAGTTTTGGAAAATGTTATGAGTACAATCATTAATAAAATTCTTTTACATATATAAGATACGATATAAATGCAATAAAAAGCAAATATTCTCATATGGGTGATCCTAATACTAACTTAGTTAATAAGAATTTGGCTATCCCAATCATACGACCTTGTGTTTCTCTCTAATGTTGATGAGGGGCCATATGCAATATGGTCTAGTTAAAAAGTTCGTAAAAGTAATGAAAAATAGAGGCACTCTTACATGAGATTTGTATGAGTGTCAGAGTTAATCCCACCATGGACATTGAGGTTTTCCATGGGTACATAATGATTTGGATAATTTCTGTATCTAATTTTATGTATGGAAATAATTGTAAATTTTGTGCAAAAAATAAAAGGAACAATTTTGGATTTTTCGATTCTTATTGTTTTAAGTTTTTTTTTTTCTTTTTGATAGATTCTATAGTTTTAAGGTTCTTGAAATTTAATGAAATAATAAAGTAAAAGATATAAATGAATGAAATTATTGGATATGATAGCACCAATAACTAATTTGAAGTGGTTATGAAATCTTTAACTAAAATAACAACACAACTAAAGATTATGTTGGGATTGATTCAATAATCACTAGTCGAAATAAATATGCTTAGTAGAGTATTTAAAGTAATCTAGTAAAAAAAGAAATTGACATGTTATAGCAAGGACAAAATTATGAAGTACAAAATAACCTAAAAATAATATTGTAAAAATAATGGTAAATTACATTGATTACCCTTATGAATTTTATAAATTATGTTGACATCCACTTTTTTCAAAATATATCAGATTCTCCTCTCTTTTTGCCTTGTCAAATCCATATATAGCAAAAATGATGATGTAGCAATGACACATCAAAAGTAATAATTTTACTTAAATATTGTAATTAGATATATATATATATATATATATATATATATATGAATGAACTAAAATAATAAAAATAAAAGAAATTCAAAAAAGTGAAAAAAAAAAGAACATGGAAAATTAAAATTTAAATAGCACTCTACTATCTTCTTAATTGTTTATGACATAAAGTAAAATCCCAAAAGCTAACCTCATAACTCAAAGCAATAGTCAAAGCTATGGATACCCATTTAAACGAAGAATCCAAGAAGAAGAAAGAAGTGGGCTCTTGTTTTTATAGCTAAAGCATTAGAGTATTTGAAAGTTTGGAACTAATTATGTCAAGTGAACTTTTGTTTAAATTGCTAGATAACGTGGTCTTTGGTTTAATCATTCCCAATGTTCAATATGGTTTTTTCAGGTACCTTGTATGCTATGTGCGTATTTTTGCGAATGCTCTCGTAGAGCACTTAAGCACTTCTAAGCTTATATAAAGTGCTAAGTCAGCATGTCACACTGAAAACACAGAAATAAGTAGAGAGAGAAGTTTTTGGGAGATGTAAGCTTTTCAGTAAAGAATAAATGAGTAAGGGGAAACCCCATATATATACAAAAGGCCTTCTCAAATAGATGACTAAGATTTATCTAATTTAATTGTTAAGATTGACTCCTATCTACCACTAGAGCTATATAAGTGGGCCAAACCACATTAACTCGCAAGTTAGCCCAGTTTGGCTTGCTTGTACATACGGGTTGAAATTTCCAACTCAACCCACCTTACCATAGGTTTGTGAGTTATGCAAGCCAATACACAAAATGAATTATTCATAGTATTTTTTAGTGAGAATTCCAAATGTTACACTTAGAATTTGGAGCCTGATATACTCGAGATAAGTCCAACTATGTTGAAAAAAAAAAGGAAAAAAGAAGCCATGCAAATTATTGTTAAAAAAGAAAAAGCAAAGGAAAAACAATTACAAGAGGAATTAAATAGGTTTTTACTCATTTTGACACTTTTGACAATAACAAAAAAAAAAAAAGAAGAGAAAATCAAGAAAGAAAGCAAACAATTGCTTAGATTCATCATCAAAAAATATATGTGATATGTTCCTTAGAGCCTAAACTCGTGTGTTGAGAGTTTATAAAAGGAAAAAAGGGCCTAAAGTTGCTGATGGACCAACAAATCTTGTTGATCCCATTATCTCTTAAATTATGAATAAATGGGTGTATAGTGTGAGTGTGTGTTCTGCAAGTGTGGGTGTAAATGCTTGGGGAACCAGGACTTTAGTAGTTAAGGTGGATAAAAAGATAAATAAAATGACTATATAAATAAATATGGAAAATAATTCTAAGTCAAGGTAGTAGAGGTATATACTAAAAGGGACACATTGGTAGCATCTTAACACACTAGTTTGTTATAAAAAGGAGGGAATCAAGTTAGTATAACATGCTTAATCATCTGTTGGTCGAATTCTCTACCAATGCTGAGCTATGAGTTAAGAGACTCTCGATTGAGTTTGAGAAACTCATGTACTGATTTGTTTTGTTTTCTTCTCCTAATTAAACACTCATAAAATTAGCCCTAGTTTTAGCATTTTATTAAATCATTCCTACCAAGTAAAATTTGCTGGGTTTTATCAATTGGTTCCGTTACCAGGAAACAATCCATCAACTAGACTAAACTCAGTTAGAAAAACAGATGACATGAACGAAAGCTTGAGTAGATGAATTTGAAAAGAATGTCACCGAGATGAGAGGGGAAATGTCAAACATCTAACATTGTGTTACTTCTATGGATGTGGAACAAAAGGAAATCAAAGGCAACATCTCTATCTTGCAAAGCTCCATGAACAAAATGCAAAAAATGATGGAGGACATGTAGATTGCAACTCACAATAATGGAGCGATTTTGGTTGAAACTTTCTCAAGTACTGCAAATCTGGGGAAAAACCAGGTAGGGGGTAAAAGATATGGCCTCAATAGCCTCATTTATGTTTGTGCTAGAATCTGATAGCTTAGTTGGTGATGAAGAATATCAACATAATGCTTCACTCATAGTCATTCCCTTATTTATTGGTATGGACCTCGCAAATCGGATATTAATGATTGATCAATATTTCGAAGTTTAGAGGATAAGGGAGGAGAGGAAGGTAGATTTGGTGATTGTGTATATGCGGAGATGATGTGTTTACTTCATTTGAAAGTAGAAACTGATAAAAGAATAAAAATACTGAGAAATAGAAAGATAAGAGAACTACAGAAGTACATGCAAACGTGGTATATGTGTTCTCTTTCTTTTTTTTGTGAGGGTTAAGCAAGTTGACCTGCATGACTCGCTTTACTTGTATAGCTTTACCTACCACCTTAATTGGTATGATACAATGACCCAAGGCTTTCTAAAACCTTATGGACCATTCTTAGATATGGAGCCTTTATTATCATGATCCATAAAACCATCAACAAGATCTCCATCTTAGACCACAACTTACCCATCTAATATTACTAGCCCCCTCCACTAGGGCTCTGGTTAATTAGCTCGTGATATCCTCTCCTATATAGCTTAGTGACGTCATCGTCGTAGCTCCCTCTTGAATCCTTATTTGCTCTACGCCTTAGCCTAGGTTTCCTAGCAATGACTATTTGCTAATGACATTCTTGAACATCGTTTCATCTCATATTAGTCTAATTCATTGTCTTATCCTTTTCAAATTTATCCTCCATTACTAAGATTTTATCTTGCTCTAAGCCTCTAACGAATCATTCGGTCTTGAGCTTTATAGGGCCCTATCATCAACCTCTTGTATAGCTTCCCTTACTAAAGTCAAGCTATCTTCTTTCTTAGTGACTTTAATTCCTCACTTCATCCTCTACTGTGATTTGCATTGCCATAATAAGTTTTGTTGCTCAATTAGTTTTCCTACTTATTAGAACTATGTACTAGGATTTCTTATGGTTGGATCGAAGGACAATAATAACATTGATCCTATCCAAAAAGTCCATACTAATGATAAACTCAAAATCATCCATAAAGACTATATCGAAGTTCTCCTTCTTGTGCCAACTTCCAATGCTAAACTCTACATGTTTAGTAATGTCAAGAGCTCCCTATAATTATCCATCTTAAGTTTGAATTCTCTCAACCTTTAGTCTAAGTTTAATAGCAACATTCCTTGAAATGAATAAATGTGAGGCTCACCCTGTTTATTAGCCTATTCCCCTTGTTTTCAACTACCTTGTTTTTAACACACATCATGTTATTTGGCACCTTGATGTCTTGTGACTTCATGGCATAAAGGAGAACAGTTGTATTGAGTTAACACTTCTTGTGTTTATCGGGCTCATATTCTGTGATGAGAGCATCTAAATATTCCTTTTTAGATAGTTGTGGGTATAATGTGACCTATCGTAGAAATGACACTTCAATTGTTATGACTATAAATACCTCATTTTTACTACTCTTTTATTTTAAGTTTTTTTTTTTTTTTTTAGTTTCTTGGATCAGGTTTATAAAAATAGTACAAAAAAATATAAAGATTGTAAAGTACAAAAAATTTTAAAAATAAAAAAAATAAAAAAACAAAAAAATTAAAAAAATACAAAGTGTCAAATTAATTTAGTTAATCGTTTAGCGTTGAGTCAAGCAACAACAAAATATACATACAATTTAATAAATTTTGAGTTTTTAAAAATAGGGGTATCAATATAAAAAATATTTTTTTAAAAAAAATCCAATAAAAATATTGAATTCATGCAAATGAGCTTTTATTTAATTTAAAATTTGAATTTTTAATAATTTTATTGGACAAATAAGAAATAAAAACTTGTGATTTATTAAATTTAAATCTATGTTGAAAATATTTGACATGTGTATTTAAAGCTATCTTAGCATATTTAGATCATTTTAAAATAATTCGAAATAGATTGAGCTCGAGTCTTAAAACTTGAAATAAAACTAAGTACTACAAATAAAGCTTAAGTTTAATTTATTGGTACAGTATCTTAAGAAAAAGGCTATCCTAGCTAGCCAGGCACTTAGACTTGGGACTAGGATTGTTTTCCAGTGATGATTCAATCGCATCTGAAGTTTCGAAATAAGATTTATGTAGTAATATATAAAAAGAAACTCAGATGGCACTTGAAAGAAGTTTCGAAACAAGATTTATGTAGTAATATATAAAAAGAAACTCAGATGGCACTTGAAAGGAGGAGGAAGAGGACACACAACTCAATCCTAAACTGGGCTGCGGCGTGAAGGTTACCATCCCTGTCCACTATCTTCATTCGACCTCCTCTCCACCAACAGCACACACACAGAACATCAATCCACTTCCCCTTTCTCAACTCGACAACCGAACCCCCTATTCATCCCTCACAAACAACCAACTATAGCCCCAACGCACAGACAAACGCGTCAGCCCCAACCCACAACCCGACCCCCGATCTCTAACAATAAACCCACGGCCAACACCGACTGCCACAGCATACCCAATTGCGACACCGCCCCTACGGCTGCAACCAAACCTCCACCCAAACACGACTACCCACCGTCAGTCCCCTCTCCAACCAACCACCTCCACGAGCGACACGAACTCGGAGCGCGACGCACTGCTGCAGCAAGCCCGACAACAGTCGCAATCCACTCCGCTCGACTCACCCACATACTCGGCCACCACAATAAACACCAACACAGCAGCTTTACCGTGCCTACCCAATGCCCAACGACTCTTGCCCACCGTCGACGTCCACTGCAATTACGGTTCACTGTACAACTAACACTTAACCCACGACCGATGCCACCCAATCTCACTCGCCTAACTCGACACCATCGCTGACCATCAACAACGACCACCAAAAACTACCACGAAATATCACGGCGTAGTGTTTAAACTTCGTTTTATTAATCACTATCATCAACATCCAGTCTCCCGTTCGAATCGGTGCGTAGAACGTGTTGTGAGCCGTCGGTTTCGCTGCTGCTATAGCTTGGAGTGCGACCCGACTCGTGACTGTTTGGAGCTCCATTATCCGACCCGAATCGTCCCGTGCGTTCCCCATGTTTGATTCGACTCCAATCTTAAGAGTACACGTAGGTTTTGGTTTTTCTTTTCATGATCTTATATTTTATATCCTTCTATTTTTTTTTTTTTTTAGTTTAAGTAGTTTTAATTCCTGAAAATTATTATTAGCCACACTAGCTTGTTTTCTCTTTCATTGTAGGCCTCTTAGTGTTAGTTTATTAGTTTCACGATTTTCATCTCATAATTTACATATTTTCTAGGTTCATTTTTATTTGCATATTAGAATTTTTGCATGGTTAGTGTTATGTTTTGAATCCGTTGATGTGAATTCTTTTTATAGGTATTACTTTAGCAGATTAGTTTTTCTTAGTATCAATTCAATTAATGTCTTTTTGTATATCGTTGGAATTACATTTTCTTAAAAATTTGCTTTTTTGTCTAAGGATTGCATCTTTTGATCAAAATTCATGTTTTTTTTTGTTAAAATTGGATCTTTTCATAAAGTTTGCATAACTTGAATAGAAACTGCATATGTTACATTCAAAAATTGCATTTTTTTTTAACAAATTCGACATTTTAGGGATTTTTCATAAAAAAAATTATTTTATCACTTAGTTAGTTTTTCGTAAAATAAAAAATCATAAAAAATCTTGAATTGTTATTTTTTTTCATAATTTAGGTTTTTTTTTTAATTTAAGTATCTTTTTCATGGTTTAGACATTTTTTTTTTATAATTATGCATTTTTTTTATGGTGATGTCTTTTCTATAGTTAAATATCTTTTTCGTGTTTTACGCATCTTTTTTATAGTTAGACTTCTTTTTTTATGGTTTAGACATATTTTTCATAATTTAGATATATTTTTTATAGTTAGACATTTTTTTTATGGTTTAAGTATTTTTTCTATAGTTAAGGATATTATCCATAGTAATTGTGTATTTTATGAAAAATTACATTTAGGTACTTTGGGATTTTTTAAAAAGTTTTTATCATATAGAAAAGATTTTTCTCTAAATAAAAATCTTAATTTGAGCTTTTTTTTTTAAGGTTAAGGTTTTTGTAATTGAACAATAAAAAATTAGGGTTTCTTTTTTAGAATTTTTCTTAATAAAAATAAATTAGCTAAAAACATAAACTTGGCTACATTTTCAAAAATAAAATGAATATACTCACTAAAGTTTTCTAAAAAATGAAAACTATGGTGAGTTTGATTCTAATTAGTGAGTATGTAGACACATCTAGGAAATTATAAACTTTGAAAAATATTTAACTTTTTATTTTATTCTTTTAAGGAAAATTAGTAATAAAAATAATACAAAATTCATTTTCATGCATTTTCATATCTTTGCATGTTTTCTCATTTTTTAGAAAAACTCTAAAGATCAAAGCCCATTAGTTATTTTTCTTAAATTTTTATATGGTGACTTTTGTCTCAATAAATTAGCTTCTAAGCTCAGTTTTCTAGTTAAAGGTTTTCTAAAAATCAATTTTTTTTAGAAAATTCGTAGACTAGTTGCTTAATTAGGGTTTTTCTATCAAAAAATCCTAATCTTACTTTTTAACTAGTTTTCACTAGTTGGCGACTTCAATTTGCTTTTTCCAAAATATTTTTTTCAAAACATTTTCTTAAGAAAAAAGGTTTTCTTTAATTTTATATCAAATAACTTATATTGAGTGGACTGTGCTTAGTATAGATTAAATTAAGAAAAATCGAAATAGGGTTTGATAATGACATCTTCTAATATTTCATTCTCTCCCTTCTTTCTAATAGGCTTAGAGATCTCTTAATTTTGACTCTTCCCCTTTATTATTTATGAAACACTAATCTTCCTCTTTTTGAACTCTACAATGCCCCTCTAATATAGCAATTGCTTTGGAGATGTCCTTCACTCCTTGTCATTCCAATCTAACTTAGATCATGATTCTAACCTATCCAAAAACATGAGAACATCATCTATTTTGTAGTTTGGTATCTTTAGTATAAGTTCTAAGAAATCTCGAACATACTGCTTTACACTAACCTTTTAGGTAATTTGTTGAAGTTTAATCTTAGCTTCCCTTCTTATGTTTTAAGGAGAGAACTCATCTCGAAACTTCCATACAAAATATGTACATGATGTAATATTATTGGCCCTTCTTCCCTACCATATGAATGTAGTGTCTCTCAAGTATAAAGTCATAGTTCTCACCTTACTCACATCATCAAT
Source organism: Lumnitzera littorea (assembly GCA_024138015.1). NCBI lineage: Eukaryota > Viridiplantae > Streptophyta > Magnoliopsida > Myrtales > Combretaceae > Lumnitzera > Lumnitzera littorea. The sequence goes on from JAMXBB010000006.1 coordinate 98,406,378, forward strand.
GAGCCTAATTGCCCTAAATTGTTGCTCCAAACCCCATAGAAAATTGTCTACCTTTCTTACATACCACATACCCTTAAAGTACTATGATTCTGACACTTTCACATAAGGAGTTAGCCAGATTGCCACCTTATTAGCTAACACAGTCTATAAGTCACCAACTAAGCCCTAAGATCCTTTATCTCCTTCTTTAAGGTTATCAGAGTTGCATCAATTCTTTCAACACCAACTATCTTAGCTTCCATTTTACTAGTTCTAGCCCTCAAGTCTTCCATCAGGGCTTTGAGGGCATTATCTCAAACTGTTAAGATATCTATGGAATAGTCTAGAGCTTCCTGCAACTTAACTTAGAGTTCCTTCTCAAACTTCTCCATGTAGGTTGGTGACTCTTCTAACTCTTTCTTTACCTTGGTGACACATAATTCCGCCTTATTGACCTGCCCCCAAATGCCATCAATGAATCCCTCAATCAAGCTCTTTACCTAATAAATGGGCACTCCTCCTGGTTGATTGTCTCCAAAACATCTTATGCATTTTTCACCCCCATTAGGAGATATATTTACTTTCACCTCTTAAAAACTTGGCTTTGATACCACCTGTTTAGGCATATTTTCCAAACAATCCCCATACGACACTTAAGCACTCCTAGGCCTATAGTGCTAAGTCAGTCTGTTACACTCAACATTCATGAGTAAGAAGAGAGAGAAAATAGAGAAAAGCTTTATGGAGAATGTAGGCTTTTTACTAAAGAATGGATGGATACAAACGAGGGAAGACCCTTTATATAATATAAAAGGCCTTCTGGAGTATATGGTTGAGATTTATCTAATCTAATGTGAACACCTACCACCCTACCTACCTTCCTTCTATGACACAATGATTTATGACACAATGATTTAGGGCTTTTTAGAAGCTTTTGGAACATTCTTAGATCTAGATCCTTTATTAGGTCTAAACAACATGATTGATAATCTTTTGGTAGAACTCCATTTTAGACCACAAATTACCCATCCCCTATTATTAGCTCCTTACCAATTGCCATTGGGGTTTCTGAATAATAAGCCCATGACTCATACCTATTATAGTTCTTATTCTATGGATTTCGAGTCCATAACTTTAAAGAAACCCCGCTTCAAGTTTGGTATGGATGTAGATGACAAGAGTAAAATTAGTGTTAAGAAAATGATAGGTTCAACCATGAAGAAAAAGATGTTAAATCCTATACTTATTGTTAACAACAACAATACAATAAAGATGAAGAAAATGAAGATAAGAGCATCTCAATTCTTGTGTTTAGAAATGTTCTTCATTTTTTAGTTTCAAAATAAAATACATTTTTTTAGTTCCATCTTTTTTTTTCTAGGTTTTTTATTTTTATTATTTTAGTTAATATAGATATCTTATTATAAAATTTAAGTAAAATTAATTCCTAATGTGTCATTGCCATATCATCACTTTTGTAATGTACACATCTAACCAAGCGAAGGGAAGCATTTAAAAAAAGTGAGGTGTTAATGTAATTTATAAAGCTTTTAGGAGTGGTTGATGCAATGTACTCTAAAAATAATAATATAAAAGAAATAACAATAAATGATAGTCTTTATAATATTAAAACCAAGTCTGTGCAATAAGTTAATTGGCACCACCTTTTGATCACTTGTAGGTCCCATATAGTCTCATGCAAAGTTGATATAAGGCCATGCAATTCCATGTAGAGTTGATAGACAACTTCTCATATAAGTTGATATTAAAGTTTGTGAATCCATGCAAATGTGACATACTCTTCCTGTAAAGCTAGCTAGTTTTCAATAATTGCATATAAGTCTTTAAATAGCCAATATAAGGAACATGATCACTATCATCACTCCCAAGTTTAAGAAGTTTCACCCTTGAATATAAAAGAACATAATCCTCTAAAGTCTAATAAGGAAACACATGAAGGTACCTATGAAATAAAACTCAATAAAAGGTAAGTAACATTGCCTAACCCTCTTAAGCTTAGTTACCATCTCCATAAACCAAACTCTTTGAGGTACTCCTCAAAATTCTGTTGCACCAACAAATCCTATAACACCAATCTACCTATACCCTAAGTAACAACCCTTACATTAACTCTCATATCAACATAATCTTTAACTTCAATTGCACCTAACTCATGCCACTCCTTTTGTTGCCTCATCATGAAACTCTAATTCTTCTTGATATTCATCTTCTTACGCGTATTTTTGACCTTTGTAGGACCTGTAGCACACAAGTTAATCATCTTATCATCTTTCTTAAAAGAGCATGTATTACGATATCCATCACAAGTCGCCTAATGATAAAATAACCATGGCTTTCCTAATATTATGTGCAATACATTAAAAAAGATATCCTCTATGTAACCACTAAGAATTGAGATTGACATCTTAACATATTTCTCCACTTTAGTTCCTCTTTTGAGATCTAATTATTGCAGCTCATATGGATTTAAATGCATCACCGTAGGTAGTTTTGACTTCTCACCTAATGCTAAAGCAACAATATTCTCACAATTATCGCTATCAGTGATAATCCAACATATGATGTCACCACATAATATTAAATGTGAAAAATATTTTTCTCACTATTCATCTTTAATGATGCAAGACATTTGACATGCATTAACTCTAATTTTAGGTAACATAAACCTAACACACCGCTAGAGGATGTTGTGATCTTATCTTTAACTATTACCCCAACATTTACGTTTTCCTCTACAACATCCTTTACGTCCTTAATCACATCAATTACTCTAAAGGCAACATCCCTATGATTTGGATACTAAAAGTAAGGTCGCATACAATCGTGAAAACAATAAAAACATATCATGAGCAAACCTTGTAAATTATGAGCGTAGTTTTCTTTTTCTTTTTAAGTTTTTGATTGTAAATGGGTTTCATACCAATTACAAATGATGGCATAATTTATGTAATGATCAAAGGGTAGAAAGCTCTAAATTCTTTAACAAAGACTAAGTTTCATGGATTTCATTGTTCCTCTCATCATATGTATACTTAGTATGATTATGAATTGAACTTAATTGTTTGAAATATTGGATTGATAGATCTTTGATATTATTATACTACTAGTTTTAATGTTCATGTATTCTTAATTTTTGTTCATCGACTAAGTATTTTTTGTTGTGTGGAAAGTATGTTGGATTGGTTTAAAACATGAATAGAGTAAAATCATTTTAGTATATAATAATTAGTTAACTAAATAATCTTGTTTATGAATAGAAATACATAGTTAATTAAATTCATACTTTTGGAGGAATTAATTGTCATGCTTTAATAATTTCATAACTTGGAAGTTAAGTCAAAGAAAATATCTAAACTAGTTAAGAATCCAATAATCAAATGAGGTATTCATCTCTAATATCGAATCTCAATATTCCAATTTGTTGGTCCATTGATTTTAGCTTTTAGGTGTTGGTTTCTCATATTTTAGATTAGTTAGGAGCATATTTAGATTTAATAAGTTAATAAACTATAAAACCCTATGAAGATCATTGAAGGACAATAATAAATACATCAAAGGCATGAAAAGTAATTAAGATTTAATGTCAAGGCCAATTTTGGAATCTAGGATTATTAGGGAACCTTAACTATAAATAGTCATTTTAAGCTTAGGTTAGACTCTCTTTCTTTCTTTTTGAAAAATCCTATCATTGACAACATTAAAGCCTCCATTGGTAAGGGTCCCAAAAGAGGAATCCTACGTGTGGAGATTGTGAGTTTCAATTCCCCATCAATGGACTAACGTTGTGAGAGTATCAATTCGTAAGGGATCTTTGCTTTAGGGTTTTCTTTGTCTATTGCTTTTCAAGTTGTTATCCATGATATCAAAATTCAAGGCTAAAGGATCAATCAAGGTGAGACTCGTGATATTTGTTATTACGATTGTTATTTGTAAGTTTTAATGTTTTAGGAAGATACATCTAAGTGATTTCCATTGTTAAGGCTTGGTTGGATCCAAAAAAGGTTGAATTGATGGTGTTAGGATTGGTTTTGGATAAGTTTTGGCGCATGGATTTCGAATGGGGTATCATTAGGGGTGGAATTTCAAAGTTTGGATTGACTGAAATGTGGGGTTTATGAAGCAGGGCTAGCATGGGATGGTGCACAACATGTTGAAGGCCATACTAATCAACATGGGGTAAAGCATGGCCTTACTATTAGGCATGCTAACCAACGTGAGTTAAAGCATGGCCGTGCTATTCTTTGTTTTCCATTTTACTTCTTTTTGCTTTCCCCTTTTCTTAGCTATTACCTAATTAATAAAATAATAGATCTAAATTACCTAAGAATACTAAAGATTTATTAAGGACTTGTAAAACATACTCTAGTTTATATTGTTTGAAGTTAGTTATTGGAAGCATTAGTTGAACCTTACATCATCAAAGTGCAATGTGAAAAATAGATTACTAAAAATAAGTAATATTTTTTATTGTACTTTAGGTATAGAATTTAAACCAATACCTGTTATAGTTGAATTAGTTAGGCTTGAGATCTAGGTACGTGTTACCTTATTTGTTGTTTGTGCTTGTATAATGTAGTTTAAAGTAAACTAAACTAATAATTATCCTAAATATAAATTGTGTTTGTTGCTTATGTTTGGTTGCGTTTAGGGGGTTGTAATACTAGTGTTCTAGAGATGGCACCTCGATAATCATTAGGCGACATTATCCCTAACGCAGTCCCCCTTGGAAGTAATTTGGGGTAGATAATATGGTGTATGGGAGTCATAGTATTAGTGTCTTAAAGCTAGTTTTGTTAAAGGTATCTAAGGGTTATAGTACCAGTGTTCATGAGGTGGCATTTTGACGAACCTTAGACTATTAAATGCATGTGTGTGTTTACGAATTTCATATACTGATCTTTAGCTTACTCCTTATCATATTGTAGATGTAGGTGCTTAAGTTGAAATTATAGGAATTATTGAGTTGGAGAACATCAAGACTACTAGGATGGGGGAGCAATAATTAGTATTATAGTTATAAAGATGACCTTAGAATTAGAATACTTAGAATTTAATTTATGTTAAGAATTTCTTACTCAGGAATTTAAGAAATTTATTTAGAAGTTGTGTGGTGAGGTTGCTATAGTTGGTTGATCAAGTGTGATAGGCGTGCCGATCGATCTAGGAGATGTGACAAGTAGAGGGATGTCGTTAAGAAGAGATGTAAGAGGAAGAACATGCAAACTTGGTATCTTGAGTGCATGCGTGTAATAATGATTGAACTTGGTGTTCATAGTCGCTCTTGAATTGTTCTTGATGAATTATTTGTTTGATCTTTTTTGAAGTGATTTCAATAGAGCTCTAGTGGTTATCTTAAACTTACCAATGTTTTGAATGAATCAAATAAGAGAAAGAGCCTCTTATTTATATAATTTAGAAGTTGATATTATCTGCTAGACGGCTTTAAGATGAATGACTAAGATTGAACTTTATTATTTAGGAAGACACATCTAAGTGATTTCCATTATTAAGGCTTGGTTGGATCCAAAAAGGGTTGAATTGATGGTGTTAAGATTGGTTTTGGATAAGTTTTGGTGCATGGATTTTGAATGAGGTATTATTGGGGATAGAATTTCGAAGTTTGGATTGAATGAAACGTGGGTTTATGAAGCAGGGCTAGCATAGGATGGTGCACGACATGTTGAAGGCTGTACTAATCAACATAGGGTAAAGCATGGCCTTACTATTAGGCATGCTAACCAACGTGAGTTAAAGCATGGTTGTGCTGTTCTTTGTTTTCCATTTTGCTTATTTTTGCTTTCCCCTTTTCTTAGCTATTACCTAATAAATAAAATAATAGATCTAAACTACCTAAGAATACCAAAGATTTATAAAGGACTTGTAAAACATACTTTAGTTTATATCATTTGAAGTAAGTTATTGGAAGGATTAGTTGAACCTTAGATCATCAAAGTGCAATGTGAAAAATAGATTACTAAAAAGAAGTAATATTTTTTATTGTACTTTAGGTATAGAATTTAAACCAATACCTGTTATAGTTGAATTAGTTGGGCTTGAGATTTAGGTATGTGTTACCCTTATTTGTTGTTTGTGCTTGTACAATGTAGTTTAAAGTAAACTAGACTAATAATTATCTTAAATATAAATTGTGTTTGTTGCTTATGTTTAGTTGCGTTTAGGGGGTTGTAATACTAGTGTTCTTAAGATAGCACCTCGATAATCATTAGGTGACATTATCCCTAATGAAGTCCCCCTTGGAAGTAATTTGGGGTAGATAATATGGTGTACAGGAGTCATAGTATTAGTGTCTTAGAGCTAGTTATGTTAAGGGTATCTAAGGGTCATAGTACTAGTATTCATGAGGTGGCATTTCGATGAACCTTAGACGATGTTATCCTTAGTGGAACCTCTCTTAGAAATGATCTTGGGTAGATAGTGTTGGTTTATAGGGTTGTAATACTAATATCTAGAGATTAGTCAGGTTTGGGGTATTCAAGGCCCATAGTGCTAGTGTCCCAATGCCACTAAACGGAGGACATCGTGCTAGTTTCCTAACATAGGAACTACAAAGTGAAGTCATGAGTTACTCCAAATATTGGGCTAGTTGCAAATGATCCCAAATCATGTTGTTTGTTGGCTAATAAAAGATAATTAAATGGATTGTTTCTTATTCTTGGTGCATAAATGCATGTGAAATCGTGTATATGAGGCATGGCATGTATGTGTTTATGAATTTCATATACTGGTCTTTAACTTACTCCTTATCATATTGTAGATGTAGGTGCTTAAGTTGAAATTATAGGAATCATTGAGTTGGAGAACATCAAGACTACTAGGATGGGGGAGCAATAATTAGTATTATAGTTATAAAGATGACCTTAGAGTTAAGATACTTAGAATTTAATTTATGTTAAGAATTTCTTACTCATAAATTTAAGAAATTTATTTAGAAGTTGTGTGATGGGGTTGCTATAGTTGGTTGATCAAGTGTGATAGGCGTATCGATTGATCTAGGAGATGTCTTAAGCTAATGACAGGTAAAGGGATATTGTTAAGAAGAGGCGTAAGAGGAAGAACATGCAAACTTGGTATCTTGAGTGTGTGTGTGTTGTAATGATTGAACTTGGTGTTCTTAGTCGCTCTTGAATTGTTCTTGATGAATTGTTTATTTAATTTTTTTTTAAGTGATTTCAGCAGAGCTCTAGTGTTTGTCTTAAACTTACCAATGTTTTGAATGAATCAAATGAGAGAAAGAGCCTCTTATTTATATAATTTAAAAGTTGATATTATCCGCTAGATGGCTTTAAGAAGGATGATTGAGATTGAACTTTATTATTGAAGCTTATCCTTTCCTATAGTCTTTATGGGCTTGATCATAGGCTTAAGTATACTTAAGGCTTATGGCAATTAAAGGAAGACCATTATTATTATAATTAAGCCTAAAGAACAATTGAGTCTTCTTAAGGCCCAATGAGGTCAAATGAAGCCCAAACAAGCTCAAAAAGACCATTTTTGAGTCCATTTTATACAGGCGAAACGATCGAGTAAGGCCAAGAGTGGAAAATCTAGTTTGGCAATCCTTATTATGAGCCTATTAAGCTAAATCTTCCTAAAACATTCCTATTTGGACCGATTTCCTAAACATTGTCATTAGCCAATGATATCGGTCCATGACATTAAATTGAGTTAAAACCTAATTACCAAAATGACCTTTTACATTTTGCCCCCCAACCAAAAGTTTTTTGAACACAATCAAAGGGGTTTTGAGTATTTTAAGAAGTTGTTTCTTCAACTATTATGTAATTGCATTAGGCGTTGACCTTGCTTGCATAATCACTTACAATATTGATGGAACTAATGCTTCTTTCGAATCATTGACGAGCTAAGTATGATATACTAGTATTTATTTTACTACCATAGAACCCATTCTTTCGTATGCTTCTCCATAACACTTTGCAATGATTTATTGTTCCTACGATATTGATGTACATCCCATTGCGTAGAGCTGATAAATTAGTTGCTTTCGGTACTTCTTCCTTATTCTATAAGTATTTATAGAAAAATAAAGTCACCCGAGTATTTCTAGAAATTTAGAACTTCAAGAATATTTCTACTATTAATGTTATATATAATTTGAATAACTAGGTCATTACTCAATGTACATGTATTACAAAGAGTTGCACTATTGCTAAGGGCATTCCCATTGCTAAAAATTTCATTTTGTTATTGAGCCTAGCACCAGGGTGACAAATTTATTATTTCTATGCATGTTGGTGTATGTGCTCGTGGTATCATTTAATTGTATATGTTGTCCTAGGGCTTACTAGAGTCACATTTGCCCATATGACAATATCAACTTGTCCTCCAGTAGCTTGCAAAATTATTTGTTCAATTCATATATATATATATATATATATATGTGTGTGTGTGTATGGTAGCAATAATATATAAAGCAAATGCTCCATGAGTGCCGATAAAGACTCTAAATGCTCCCCTTTGAAATGTCACATTTAATGTATAATAATCGGATGACTTCACTTAATAATCTTCACTCTGAGCATATAAGATATATATATATATATATAATTTCTGGCACATCTTTTGCTTGAGATCTCTACTGAGCAAGTGATAAAGACATTTACCCTCGCATGGTTCGTACCTCCTTGAGTGCATCCACTCGTGTATCGCATTATCAATTACGATAAAGGCTAGCTAACTCCCCATTAAATCCAGTTGTTGTATAGCAAGGTGTTGAAGACTTCGCCTGACTTGCTGTATCACTCCCAACCGTCCGTCTGGCATTTCCTTTGGTTTTTTTTATTTTTTATTTTTCTAACTTTGAGTTGAAAGGTGTCTTCAAGACACACATTCTATCGAATTTCAGCACAAAAAAAATGAGCCTTAGGCTTATTATTATTTCTTTCTTTTTAACTTGACGCTGCATTAGAACGCATGAGCTTGAATATCTATCCTTATCACTTGAAGTCTTTTTTTTTTTTTTTTTTTCTTAAATCATCCTTCAAATCTTTTTCATAATAGCAGGTAATATTTCCTCTCACAACAAAAAAAAAAAAAAAAAAAGATACCAACATAACTACTGAAATTCATCAAATCTCAATTGAATCTCCAAAACCTTATCCCCACAACTCCAACCATGCCGGCTATAAATATAGGTGCGATTCGTCCAAGCTTTTCTCATTCCGAGTTTGAATCCATTCATCCACTTCTAGTGATCTAGCCACGACAAGGGAAAAAAAAACAAGAAAACCCAAGGAACTATAGATACGCAACTTGAAGAATACTTCATCAATTGATGTTTGATAATCTTTGAGTCGTAAGTCCTTAATTCTTCTTTTGATTTTCTTTCTTTCTTTCTTTTTTTTTTTTTTTTTTTTTTTTTTTTCCGAGCTCCTCATCCGTAATTTTTCATGTTGCCTAAAAGAAGCTAAAACTCGCCAATAACTAAACAAAACCAACAAGGGATTGGATCCTTAAGTTTGGCAGCATCAAGCACTTCATCTTGATTACTTGTATAGTATTTTGTTTTTTTTCCATATATTTCACTTCCTCTTATACTTAGAGCTTAATGTACGTGAGTTCTCAGCCCTTAAATCATTTGAAACTTGGTGAATAATGAGTATGGTGTAATGATGATTCCTTCCTCTTGCCTTTTGCTTTAGCCATAACCTGACGAATATAATGAAATAACTTACGAATATAATGAATTAAGGGGTGTGCCCAAGTCCTCCACATTCGGCATAGAAAAAAACAAATGTGTAATACGATATATCACCGAATCTTTTCTCAATATTCCAAATCACTTTAGTCTTCCTCGACTAGTCGGATATCAATAATAATATCTCATTTTAAACTTCCATTCGTAAATGCCCATATATAGTGACTGGGATCCAAGTCACACTTTGGAATCTTCATTGGCCAATTAAAAAGAAATATTTGTCTTTGTCTTGCTTCAAACGCAATTTGATACTCCCAAAGGATTTTTTTTTCCCTCCTTTTCTTGATCCCATATACATACGTACGTACGAATATATATTTGTATCTTGCTTTTGGAAAGTAAAATCAGATCTTCAAATTTGTCCCTTCTAAAATCTCATTCATTCTTATTTTAACGAATACCCACGTTTATATATATATATATATATATTATATATACACATATGTGCATATATATGCACAGACTTTTCCTAATACGAATACGGCAATGGGCATGGCTGTAATAACTAATGATAATCATGGGAATCAGTAGGAACCAGCAACAAGAAAGTTCACCGCCAGTGCTCATCGCTAGCAATATCGTCAATTCGCAGCCCACCAATACTCTGCGTCTTTCGTCCTCAACCTCGGCTTTGGCCTACTTTATTCCTTTTCGTTTTCTTTCTTTCTTTTTTTTTTTTTTATATATATTTCTCTCTTGCTTAAAATTTCTAATACTAATATTCCTTGTTGATGTGGTATCTGCAGGCCATGAAAATAGATTTTACAGTAAATTGGAGCAAGATGAAACAGCACTGGTCACAAGAGCTCAATCATTCTTTTCTTTGTTTTCTTCCTTTCACTTAGCATGTATTTCTTTTGATAAATATTTGAATCTTATACTTCATCTTTTTTGCATCAAGCAGTGAGTTCCGTTTCGCTTGTTTGCAAATTGTCGGCAACGAGTAAAGTGAATAATATCGAAACTACTCATTGGACTTCCCCATGAAATCATATCTCACACGTGAACGGTTCTTCCTCCTATACGTATTAAGGGAACATTTTTTATTTACAGTTCACAAAGCTTTTAGCAGCGGCCCTGACTCGTGCGAACTACACCAGCAAGGATTTCTAATCTTCGACAACAAATAGCCATATGGATTTAACAACAACGAGCCAACAAAGGGACTTCAAGCCCTTCATAGTCTGGGCGTAGGAGCTTCATACCTTTTTCATTATTGTTATTATTATTTTGTTGTTTTTCAAATGAGATTTTTTTTTTCTTTGCAAGATAATTCTTAGCATCATCTCACTCTAAGGCAAAGCTTCACTACTCAAACGGGTCCATAGCTAACCTCAAGCATTGCTCAGATTCCCAATATCTAACATCCAGCATTTGGACAACACTTACTATTGCTTTATTTCAAGCCAAGTTTCATTATTCGGATGGGTCTAGGAATTTAAGTATTAGCTTGAATTCCCAAAACATTATACAGATCCTCGGTTAATCTTAACTGTTACCGTAGATTCTTGATATCCAACATAATATCGATTAACCTTAGGAGTTACCACGGATTCTTGATATCCAATATAATATAGGCTTAATGGTTAACCTTAGGTGTTACCACGGATTCCTAATATCTAGACATCGAACGAGCTTGCAGTTAATCCTATTATTGTCTTGGATTCCCAATTCTACTAACTTCAAGTCAAATAGCACCATTCAACTATTAGGCATTGCACTGCTCAGTAGGGGTTAAAATAACTTCAGTGTTATTTCCACTCATTGGTACCATTTGTCAAGGTTAAGGATTCATATCACCCTAAGAAGCATGAAGTTGGAGTCTAAATCCATTCAAAAGATCCATTTTGTAGTCAAGCATTTGTTTAAATACTCCATCTTAAGAGGTCACATCACCTAAGATAGTCAACCAAGTGTTATTACCAACATTAAATGCTAAGTCGACATTTATTAGGCATTACAGGAATTTGACAAAGGTCCAGCATTATGAGGAAAGGAGACATTGCTAAGGATGACTAGTTTCCAAAGAGTATTGCTAGCAAGGTTGTGAAGATTCCTAAGTAGAGACGGCTATCCAGACTTTTCACATGTGTAAGAACTTGCTTTGGAGTACCATGCCTCACTAACCAGCGTAGGATTGTACTCTAGCTTCACTTTAGGTGTCGGGATTTACAACAATAAAAGTTCATTGCAAGAGTCTCTAGCTCTATTCCAAATACTAAGATCATCAACAAGCTGGGTAGATTGCTCAAGGAGAATCGACTTTACTCAAGTGTCTTATAAGCACAAAATTAGCATTTCTTGAAGTGTGGAGGAAATCAAGCATTCATAGATTATCACCCGCATCGACTGTATGAGGTTACCACTTCATAGTGCTAAGAGGATGTTGAATGAGAGAGGTTGAAGAATTATTGCAATTTAAGAAAGCTTTCAATCATGTTTTGTGCTGCATGATTAGATGCATATTTCACATTCAAGTGCTTTATAGAAAAGCTTTGGTACTAAGTGTATCGTTCTTCTCCCCCATTTGATGGAGCGTCATAGCATGATAAGGCAGCAACTCAAGATTTGAAGAATATAACCTCATCCCATCACGTGAATCCTTTTCCACTTACTCGTGTACTTCATGAATTATCAAGTAGAGTATATTTTTGAATTGCTTAAACTTTATGCACTTGCTTTGATCCTTAATGGTTAAAATAGCTCTTATCTCAAGATTTGACGAAGCTTGCTTTGAAGGAAATGGCGTCACAATTGCTAAGCCTATCATGGGCTTACTTTGAATCTTCACTACCAAGATCACTTTGATCTCCTCATTAGATAAAGTAGCATTATGGTTATTAAGCATATTCTAGATTGCTTTGATCGATGATAACCGAGGTTGCTTCAACTCTATGATTACATAAAGTTGTAGAAAAGCATTGTCCTATTGTGTGCCTAAGAGTGGATGCTTTTACCAAGTGAGAGGGCCTATCATGAAGTCAGTACTACAACCATTCACGGATAGGATCATTAGAACCTTAAGTTTTGCAGAAAGGCATTATGGTTACCAGACCTGTTGTGGGATCGCTTTGATCAAGTGATTAATGTTGTAAAAATGGGCATTGCACTTGCCGCATACTTAGGAGTGTATGCTTATACTAAATGACTACTACTACCACTAGATCTGATTACTTTAATAATTCATAGATGAGGTTGCTTTGACCTCGACTCTGTGGAAAGGCGTTATGACTGCTAAGCTTATAATGGGATTACTTCAACCGATCACAGTTGAGATCACTTCGACCTCGACTCTACAGAAAGGCATTACGGTTGCTAAGCCTATAACGGGATTGCTTTGACCAATCACAACTAAGATCGCTTTGATCTCATGAATAATGTTGTAGAATGGGCATTGTACCCATTGCATACTCAGAAGCAGAAGTTTCTACCAAGAAATTGCAACTACAATTAAGTGATTGCTTCGACCATTCATGGTTGAGGTTACTTTGATCTCAAATCTTGCAAAAAGGCATTAGGGCTGCTAAGTTTGCTATGAGATTGCTTTAACCCCTCATAGCAGAGATCACTTCGATTCATAAGTGTTACATAATAGGCATTGCGTCTACTACATGCTCAAAGCATATGCTTCTACTAAGCAATGACAGCTACCATGATATGACAACTTCAATCATTTATGGATGAGTTTACTTTAACCTCGACTTTACGGAAAGGTGTTACAGTTGCCAAGCCTGTTGTGGGATTGCTTCGATGCATCATAGCTGAGATCGCTTTGATCTCGTAAGTGGTGTTGTAGAATAGGTATTGTGCCTGTCGCGTGCTCAAGAGTATATGCTTCTATCGAGCAACAACAACTACCGTGATATGACTACTTCAATGGTTCACGGATGAGGTTGCTTCAACCTTGACTCTATGGAAAGGCATTTAGACTGCCAAGTGTGCCATGGGATTGCTTCAACCCTTCACAATCAAGATCGCTTCCATCTCATGAGTGGTGTTGCAGAATGGGCATTGTGCTCGCCATGTGCTTAAGAATAAATGCTTCTACTAAGCGACTATAGTTACCATGATTTGATTACTTCAACCATTCATGAATAAGGTCACTATGATCTCGACTCTGCAGAAAAGTGTTATGGTTGCTAAGCCTGCTATAGGATCGCTTCGAACCATCACAGTAGAGATTGCTTTGATCTCATGAGCAATATTGCAAAAATGAGCATTATGTCTGCCACATGCTTAAGAGCATATGCTTCTATTGAGCAATTATAGCTATCATGATCTAATTGTTTCAACCATTCATAGATGAAGTCACTTTAACCTTAACCCTATAGAAAGGCGTTATGGTTACCAAGCTTACTGCAAGATCGCTTTGACTCATTATAGCTGAGATTGCTTGGATCTCATGAGCAATGTTATAATAAAGGGCATTATGCCCATTGTGTACTCAGAAGCATATGCTTCTACTAAGCGATTATAGTTACCATGATATGACATGGATGAGGTCACTTCAACCTTATCTCTACAAAAAATCGTTATGGTTCCTACTGTAGGGTTGCTTCAACTCATCATAGCCCAGATCGCTTCGATCCCATGAATAATGTTATCGAATAGACATTATGCTTGCTACGTGCTTAGAGGAAAATGCCTCTTTCAAGCGACTGTAGCTACCATGATATGACTAGGATTAGTTAAACCTAGGATTATCAAACTAGGATGCGAAAAATAGAGGACTAAAAATAAGTTATATTTTATATTGTACTTTAGGTATAAAAGTCAAACCAAGACCCATTATAGTTGAATTAACTATGGCTTAGGATCTAGGTACCTATTACCCTTGTTTGTTACCTATACTTGTGTACTGTAGTTTAAAATAAAGTGGACTAATAATTATTCGTAATATAAATTATGCTTACTGCTTATGGTTGGTTGGGTTTAAGGGGTCATAGCACCAATATGGTGGCATCTCAACAATCCTTAGTGATGTCCTTAGTGCAGTGCCCCTTGAAAATGATCTAAGGTAGATATTATTAGTGTATAGGGATTGTGGTACCAATGTCTCGAAACTAGCTAGGTTAGGGTTATTTAGGGGACACAGTACTAGTATCTTGACTTAGGAACTGTGAAGTGGAATCATAATTTACTCTAAATTTGGGATTAGTTGTAAATGATCTTAAACTGTATTGTTCGTTGATTAATAAAAGATAATTAAATGAATTGTTTATTATTCCTGTTGCATAAATGCATGTAAAATTGTGTGTATAATGCATGGTATGCATGTGTGTAGGTCTTACATATTTGGTTTTGATCTACCTCTTATTTTTTTTTTTAGATGTAGTTATCATTTTTTAGATACTAAGTGCTTTAAGTTGAAATCATAGGAATTATTGAGTTGGAGAAATAGGAGAGCAGCAATTAGTATTACAATTATGAGGATGACCTTTGAGTTCGGATAGTTAGAATTTAATTTATGTTAAAAATTTCTTGTTTAGGAATTTAAGAAATTTATTTAGATTTTATTTGAAGACTTTTACAAGAATTTTAGAAGATTTTATTTTACTGTTTAGCTTGATATATTAATAGATTGCTAAGGATACGTGACTGTCTGTGGTGTCCTAAGTTTAGAATATTATATAAATAATAAATTAATGTAACAGGGAGCTAATCTTAATCCCTATTGAGAACTATAATCTTTTAATTTTTGCTATGCATATATGATTTAGTGTAATTGCTAGTATAAAATATGATTTTGTTTCAAAGTATAATGTTACGAGGATCACAATTTATGGATGCTCTGGCCATATTTGAAGAATGATTACAACCCTGAGCATAATCCACACGAGATTAATTAGATTAGTTTCAGGGATCATATTAACCTGAGAGATTAACTAGGTCTTATAGGTTATTCTCGTTGATAAAGATGAAGAATTAATAGATAAAAGATATTGCGATTGGTGGCACCTGTAGTTTGTGATTGATATACTCCCAGATCCACTACCACCACCATATGGTATGTGAGGAGGCACTACAATGACCAACTATCCCATGCCTGAGCTAATTGACATGTCAATCCAAGATTCGATTTTTATCTTTAATGGGAGGGATAGCGATAATGGTTGCGAGGAAATGAGCATCCAGCTGCCAAAATTCTATGTTTTGGTGATAAGTTGGCGAAAGGAAAGTGAATAGTAAAGAAAGCATGTTTGATTTAAGTGGGTTTTCAAAGAAAGGAAAATGAGAAATCAGCGAAGTACTAGGGGATGTTAACGGTACAAGTGTTCTCTCATTTTTGGTTGATTATGTTACCACTGATAGTTCTAAATTACCCGTGGATATGGTTATTTCTATCTCTGTTGTTGACGTGTTGGGATATATTGATTTTGTTGTATTTTCACAGGAGAACAAAATAAAATGTTTTCTTCACGATGTTTTCATAGGTGTGGAGAGCTGAAACACAAAGCGCGGGTTCAACGGGCATAGCTTCTATTTGTTTCTCCCGCGGAGAGCGCACGCAGACCATGCATCTTGTGAAAAGCTGCATTTTCGGACATGGAAGTGAAAATACATGTTATTAAAGTTAGCGCATTCATGATGGTATTTGACAAGATAATTTGCTAAGAATTGTTCTTAAAAAAGAAATAGTTTTAATATACACCATATTTTGACTCAATTTTCAAATTATTGGTGCCGATTAATCCTTAAACTCCAAAAGCACCTTCGTAGCTAAAACTCCCAATACTATCCTCAAAAGATCAATATAAAAATGACAACATTTAGTAATGATACAGGCCATGCATGTGCATCTGCAAAAATTATGAGGTAGTAAAAAACATGCTTTGAAATTATTTATCAACACCCTAACAATATATTTGGCTTATCAATAATCATCATCCCATAAATTAACTAGCACAGTTATGTCATGTTATTTACTCTCATTGGTTCATATGCTTCAATTGTGAGATCATTGTATAAGCAAATTCCTGGGATGACTTTGAATCGTTCTTCAGAACAGACATATCTATCTATCTATCTATCTATCTATATATATACAAACACACAGAGTCATGGTCATAAATAAGGATATAGTGTTTATCTGGGAGTGATGGTAGGAACAACTTCACTAATCAAATCACTGCCCGAAATGTCGGTAGAGAACTGAAGGCCCACTGTAGAGGTTGAAGTTGAAGGTGGCAGCTTCGATTTCACACCGTCACTCGAAACAGCATTAAGTACAGCCATCTCAGATTCTGGGATCATAAGCCATATATTTTCGAGTTCGCGAACCACATATGCCATGGAAGGTCTTTTATCCGTCTCGTCTTGACAGCATTTGACAGCCAATGTTAAGAACTTTTCGACGCATTCTGAAGGATAAGATCCCATTTGTCCATCAATGATGGAAAAAATCCTGCCCGATTCGAATGCAATGTTGACCTGGTCCAAACGGAAGATGTAGGGAACAAGATCACAAATGGAGAACTTCCAAAGAGAAACAAATGACAATGAAATTAAAGTCAAGACCACCATAAATACTTAATCTATTCCACTCTTGTGAGTCTTTTAAATGTGAGAAAGTTGGTTAGTTTCTGTTTAGCTCTCATAGCCCAGTATATAGATTTATCTGATGCACATTTGTCTTTATTTAGTGGAGATTAATAATAAATTCTCACACTAGTCTTCTTGTTCAGTCTTTTTTCTTTTACTCTCTCTTCTGCTAAGCATCAGCCAATGGATATTCTTCGAGTTTCATGGTATCAGAGCAAGGTTCTTCTGTAAATACGTCTCTCTAGGTTACTTATTCAGCTTTCAAGCAGTTGCTGTGTTTTTCCTACAAGTTTTCATTTGAATATAGGATTTTATAGACTTTTTGATTGATGGATAATGTGGAGAAACAGGCACAGCAAATGAATAAATATATAGTTAACGTCTATAATGAAACTCTATATCTTTTGAGCACTGATCATCCCAAACGCGCTCAGGCACAACAGTCAAATCAGGTTTTGTTGAAGGATCTTATTTGAAGCTTGATGACAATAGTCAAAATGTTCAAAGATGGATTAGGTTTAACTCTATGGTGAAGTGTTGGTTGTTAAATTCGATGATACAAGAATTATCTGAAGGTTATCTATGTGCTAATTCTGCAAGAGAACTCTAGGAAGAACTTAATGAGCATTATATTCAAACTAGTGAAACATAAGTCTTCTTCTTCACTCTTTCTCTTTTATTTTAGGTTCTGTTAAACATCAGTGAATGGAAATCCTTCAAGTTTTCACTCAGCAATAAACCACGAGAGTACCTCGATGAAGAACAATCCTTAAATAATTGCTACTCTTGCAATTTAGAAAATCCTATCGCTTTTTTAGATACAGCCTGTAGTATATCTTCTCAACAAGAAAAGATTCACTGGTACTAATATCTGTTGAACAACTATTTCTCTACATAATAAACCTCTTGCAACCCAAGAAAAATAACTGACCTCTCGGACGATGTTTTTTCCATGTGAAATGGGCTGCATTCCTGTCAAGAGTTCCAAGAAGACAACCCCAAGACTATAAACATCACTTTTATCGGTTAACTTGTGTGTCAAAAAGTACTCCGGATCAAGGTAACCCTGCAAAATGCAAGCCATCAGATTTCTACTCTTTCTTGTCCAGCTACATTAGAGCAGACACCAGATATTACAGCTGAAGAGATAAAAGAAAACATGGAACTTCATGTGAATGATTCATGCTACCTTCAACAGCATTTTGGTATCCAACATTTGTACTTTTACTGTTAAGCGTCTCAACTATGCAAATATTTTCGTTGTTTTTGCTTATGAAGATGAATGCCTATAGCAGTGGTTAATTAGAACTTAGACCTTATTTTTCCATTAAAGCATACTACTACTACCAACGGCTATACTGGCCATCATTTCAGGATCTCACCACCATCATTTAACACAAGTTATTGTGATGTTTTGATATTACTGTTTTAGAAAATGTTTTTCTGCAACAGAAAAAAGTATCTAAATAAAAATATGCAAACTTTTAATCTTAATTGAAAATGATGAACAAAAAAAAAACAAAAGATATTAATTTGAAAAGAGGTCGAACAAAGATATTTGTGCCACAACCTAGACAAGAACAAATGTTAGCTCAAGAAATAAGAAAGGACGATCATTATAGTAGGTTCATAACATCTACATTACTAGTAAGAAATTTGACCAAGATGGCTCACCGGGGTGCCCTTGACAACTGTTGACACATGTGCAGGTACATCTCCTTCAAAATCAGGAACAGGAGCAAGCCGTGAAAGTCCAAAATCAGCAACTTTGGCAGTAAACCTTGAATCAAGTAATATATTGCTGGCTTTTATATCCCGGTGGAAGATTGGAGGATCTGCTTCAGTATGTAGATAGAGGATGCCTTTGGATGACCCAAGAGCAATCCTCAATCGCATTGCAAAACTAAGAGGTGCTTTCATCCGAGTTGCTGTTGACACAAGCAGAAAGTGAGCTACAAATGTGTTCTCTAGAAACAGGCAGTTCCAAGATAGTGTGAGCAATTTATTTATTAGAGTTAAGACAATTCACGCCTAGATATAGGAAACTTTCAACAAGAGGAAATACCAGAAAGATGATCCCTCAGCGTTCCATTTGACATGAACTCATACACCAACATCTGTGACAACATCAAACATAATGGACCACAGCATAGACTGGACAAAATCACCCAACAATTATTCTGGTATAATTGGACTTGGTGTTTATAGAAAATAATCCGTAAGAAGATGTACCTGCTCTCCCTGTTCGTCGCAAAACCCTATTAATGATACAAGATTCCGATGGTGTAGTCTCGATAAAAGTTGGATCTCAGTCAAGAACTCCCTTTCACCTTGTACTGATCCCTGTTGAGCGCGCTTTATAGCAACAATAGTTCCATCAGCCAAAATACCTTTATAAACCTTTCCATATCCTCCCTGACCAACTTGAACAGAACTACTGAAGTTGTCGGTAGCCAGGGCCATTTCTTCATAGGTAAATCTCTTAACACCATCAATTTTTATGGAACTCTTGGATGCTGCATGGGAAACAAGAAGAGAATCAAGATGTACAGGCTGAAAGGTTCTCGTTAGTCATAAATATAGCATTCATACTGCACAGACCGTCTTGTCATATGGGAAATAATCTTAAGACAATGAAGATGTCTGTGTTTGCCAAACTTGATACATGTACTACAGTTTTATGAAACTGAAATCTCACCATGATCTCTTCTTGAAACTGCATGTTGGTTTCTCAGGTGCATTCTCACAATGATAAAGGAAACTATGGCAGATAGTGTAACCGCTGTTGCGATGGCACCCACCACTATGCCAGCTAATGCACCTTTGCTTATACCAGATGATGCTGGGGGAAACTCTACCTTGCAGGAAAATATGTGCAAGAATAAGTTACAGAAGAAGTAATCACATATGATATGAAGCACACGGATTTCGACTTCAGAGGAGAAAAACATAATGACACATTCTCTGGATATGGCTATGTTCCTCACCTGAAAGCTAAGATATATGCAAAAGATTGAATATTATTAGCGTTGATTGAGCAGCGCTTGGGAAAACCATTAAGCATTCAATGGAGTAGACCGTACTTATTTTGTATTGAAGCTACAAGGGCTAAAGTATTAGTCTATAGTCATTGGGTTTGGCTCAAGTATGAATAATCTACAAGTAAATCCAGGTTAATCATTAAGAAGAAATTGGAAACTCATATCTTCTTGACCGCTTTTATGAATATAATTGAAAAATAATATATATGTTTTTACAAAAGTTGCGTGGTATTTTAAAGACAAACCTTCCTGGTAAGGGCCCAACAGATCAAAACCAAGAAGTTCATAAGGACCAAATAAATCATTATCTGGAACGTGCCATCCTGTGAACATGCCCCTGATTCGGAGTAACTCACTTCTGTTGAAGAGATGAGAATCATTGCTATACACTGGAAAAATCTTAAGGTCCATCTGCAACCTAGGACCCTTTTGCCATTGAAAAGAAGCAATCTCCAACTGATAGAGATCTACAACGAGACCCGAGCTCAAGTAATCCAAAAATGTCTTGTTGTACTGTCCAAAGTATGAGAACCCAGGACTTTTCAAGCGGTAGTCAACAAGCAAAGGTACCGCACAGAAACAAGGGATGGGAGATAGCTTCAAATACTCATAGGGAGGAGGACAAGATTGAGGATCACAGACTGGTGAGATAGTCGCGTTCAGAAATTTCTCTCCATCACCGCCTTGAGAACCACAGAACTGAACAAGGTTGGTGTTTGTACATATCGGATTCCCTTGGAGCCTGAGTATTAATACAAGATATGTCTCATGGCCTATTCATATTATTAAAATGTACTGAGAACTTCCTAAATGTTTTCTGTCACTAAGTATAGATGTATTACAGATGGCTTTCTTTAAAAGTAAGAGACAATAATATATGCTCATTTTACTGCAAATGATAGCTGAGTCTAGAATCGAACCAGATAGACACATTTGGAGGAAGATTAGTGCTGCCAGAGATGTTTGTTAGTTCATTGTTCTGCAAATCCCTGAAGATTATAGCCATAAATTATAAATACACGGTTAGTTATAGAAATATGTGTATTTACAGGTCTGCAAATGGCTAATCGGGTCTTACACTATCATTCTTCCAGTGCCATTGAACGTCCTATTTTGCCAAATCGCTGATGGAACCGAACCATTTAATGAATTATTTGCAAGTGACCTAACACAGAACATTTGTACATAAATAAAGGACATCCATCAAACCAAGGTAAAGCTTCCATCTCATCAAGTAAGGAATGATAGATGTTAATTATATCATCAATCAAATGGATGGAAACATTGTGGTAAGCATGCAAATCACTGAGGAGAGAACAAATGCTTACAGTGTTTGAAGGTTAGGGAGACCAGAGAAGTTAACAGGGATGGGTCCAGATATGTCGTTGTTGGATAAGTCTCTGCACCCCACATGATCAAAGCATGTCATTTTTGCAACTTCTAAGCGCAGTGGGATACCAAAGGAAAGAAAGCCTTACATAGTTGTAATATTCTCTGACAACTTATTTGTGGGTATTGAACCATTGAGCTTATTCGAGCTGAGGTCTCTGTAATGTTGTAGTAGAGAGAATAAATCTTTGTGGAAAATACTAAATGGCTAAAAATGTCCCGTAATAATACTCTGGACTTACACATAACTGAGATTTGATATGCTGCTCAAGTCAGGAATTGGTCCCTGTAAGTTGCAGTTCCTAAGGCTCCTGATAATGTCAACAAACATGGGTGAAGCACATGCCAACTATTTTTTTTTTTTTTTAAAAGTACATAAATATGAATTAGATGAAAAATATTACATAATTGCAAACCCCAAATCGCATTTGAATAATGCGATATAGTAAATAACAAAAGAGTCGCATTTTATGAATGTAATTTAATATTTTGCTTATTGTAGTTATCTCACATTTATCTGATGCGATATAGATATATTAATATAATTGAATGTATGTCACATAGACATGTCGCATCTTAAAGATGTGAGATAAGCCTAAAAGATTGTTAATATTTTTTATGTAATTAATAAATACGTAATATTTATTACATATAATGGTAAATAAGTAAAATTCTCCCACAAAAATCGTTATGCTAGCAAAAGCCGGATATACAAATTGGGCGATTTAATGCAGAGCTGTGTGTTAGCTTATTGTGGGAGGACAAGACAGAATGGATATAGTTCTTGATTAACTAGCCAGAACTTCCTTCTCTGATAGACCGTCTACTACTCTATAAACAATGAAACGAACATTTTGCAAATATCCAGAATGTTCCATAACAATTGCTATGGTGTACAAGCAAATGCTATGTGCAGAGGGAAAAAAAAATGAAAAAAAAAAAAAACTTTCCCTAATACATTGGAACACGATCCTTGTTATACTTATAATGGCAAGATCCCTTTCATTAAAAGGTACCAAGTTCCTATCGTATTAGTCAATGTGAGGACATGTCAGTATGATAATGATATTTGCATCTGTATGTGTGTAATTAGTTGATGAGCAGAAAGATGTAGAAGTTTGTTGATAAAAGGAATTAGTCATATGACAGTTGGTTGAAGACCACAGTTGAATATTGTGGAATTAATTCCACAACCAAGGATTTAAAAGCTTAATTTTGTCGATAAGGTTTATGCTTATGTTTATTATTTAAACACTCCCTCCTCTCATTGTGTGCTTCTGCTCAACAGCCACACTTGTGGGGGCGTGGACTTTTTGAAGGTCATTAAGTGGATGATTAAATCAAATAGGGATGAAATGATTGTATGGGAAACTAAAGTCAAGGCCTCCTACTATGATATCATGCAAATTAGCACCACAATCAGCTAATCTAAAAAATTATTTAATGAAAAATGAATTGTTTGAGATATGCCGTGAAAGATGATATTGTGGAAGTTTCGCATATATTGAGCGGTTCAGAATACTGTGAGTAAATCTTATGCATAATTGTTGTATAGTCGCAATATCTAGCCTCATTGTCTTTCAGTCACATTCACATATGAACTGGATTCTACACATTAACTCATCCAAAATACATAGAAAATTATGCAGAGGTAGCTACACATTGCTTATTCAAATCATTTTATCTATTCTTCTAATGTCCAACAGGTGGTGATGATCCTGATGTTGAAATTGAATCATATTCACCCCATTTTATGACACAAGCCTTCGGAGAATTTAACAATATAAACAAATTAAATACTAACGACTTTCCCACAGGCAGATTACATTACTCTTTAGTTTCATCCCAAGACCACCTGATGCAGAAATGATTGTTCATCCAATAATTAATTCAAACCACAATTAGGCAGGGTCTATTCATAAGACCAGCCACGCACATCATGATATGAGATTAGTCCGATCCAAATTGTTATCCTATCTTCTCATGTCCTATAAGCATATCAATACAGACGTGTATATAAATAGAGTAGATATTTCATCAGGTAGTCATAAACACAGAAATTACAAGAAACTTACATCTTCAGCAACTTAGACATGCTGGCATAGGAAGGAGGAATAGGGTTGCCCTCAAAGTTGTTGTTATCAACTTGGCTGCACCAACAGTAACACATGCATCTATCAAGATGAGCATTGCTGCATAACAAACCGACCATGGAAAAGGCAGACTAAAAAAGAAAGAACAAGAAATCTCACAGTTCTACACAAGCAAAACCAAATTCCTTTTCTTTTCAATGGATAGTCAAAGTTTGCTGAAGAGACAATATGTAGTAGGAGAACCCTCTATACAAATACAAAACATATATTTTCTTCTGATTCTAATCTGACAAAAGTTGAAGGAACTGAGGTTGAAAAATTACTGAAATGAGTACACTAACAAAGATATGCAATAGCTAGAATCATGATTCCAGGAGAAAAAATAACATATAAAAGAGAGAGAGTCAGAGAGAGAGAGAGATAAGAAGTCAGACTTCCTCAACAACAATATGATGGAGCAAGAAACCTTACAGTATAAGTAAGCTTGGCAATTCAGAGAATTCTGGGGGGAGGTACCCAGTGAGGTTGTTATTGTCAAGCAGACTGCAGAAATTAAATTTGATCAACTATAAACGAAATATTTGGAGGGAACCAGAAGTAAGCATTAGATCTAGCTAGACACGAAGAAACCAGAGGAGCTTGACTGCAACAAAATATTCTTTCTTACAAGTGAAGGAGCTTTGGTAGTCTTGACAGTTCAGAAGGTATTTGCCCACTAATTGAATTGTTGTTCATGTGACTGCTCAAAAAGAAAAAGAAAAAGAAAAGAATGGGCAGCATTAAAATGACGAAAAATCAGTAATAATATTGCATATAAGAAAAAAAATTGTTTTGGATCTAGCATAGAGCATGAGACTTATCCTTACAAATGCTCAGTTTTATTCAAGTTTGCAAATGATTTAGGAATTTGTCCTGATATCTTGTTCTGGTCTATTTGAATTCTGTTCATATTTGATAGATTACCGAGTTCTTCAGGCAGTGGACCAGTTAATTGGTTTCCATTCAGAAGCCTGGATGAAGAAGAAAAGCACAAATAAGGACTTGAGATTAGAATAAAGGACATCGACACAAAGTTTCAGATTGGTCATGCCACAAAAAATGATGTATTTTCTTTTAGTGCTTGCTACCTAGTGTACAAAAGGAGTAATGGCATAGCATGTGGAATAAATGTAAACTTATTGTGCTAATGTTAAGGTTAGCACTATAATCATCTTGTCTAAAATCTTAGGCTTATAGATATAGTATGAATTATTATATTTATTACTTGACACTTCCTCTTGCTCGTAGGCCGGTGCTTTGACTAAAATCCATCAAGTGGATCACTTAATTAAATGACGACAAAATAGTTGTGTAAGATTCATATCTACAATCTATTGCTCTGATACTATGTTAAAATTAGCATCATAACTATTTTATCTAAAAAGTTAAATTTACAGATATGGTATGGATAATTATTTTTATTGCTTGACAACTACAGTTGCTTGTAGTAGTTTGCCATCCTAAACTACACGTAGGCCCGTTCTTAAGCCATTTCCCTTTTTCATTTAGTACAAAGATCCAGTTGTTTCATTGACCACTCTTCAAAACAAAAATTTCCAAAGTGTTGGAAAGGACATAATAAGCTTCTTAAATGAATACCTAAGCGTCAGATATCATCATATTAGCATGTCATGCTTTCATATATGCCATCGAGATGAAATTTTCCATGCAAAAAAGTGAAATTACTTGAATTACAAGACTCCTATACTACAAGAGAGCAACAGATAAAACACGTAAGTTTTATGGCGAGGGGAAAAAGGACGATAATATTACTCACAGGAGCTCCAAAGATGTGATATTGCCTATTTCCTTCGGAATGCTACCACTTATGTTGTTCCACATAAAATCCCTTTTGAAAAAGAGGAAGCCTAGTCAGTGGAAATCATTGATAAGTCATAGTACAGAAACAGTTTTATCATTTGTTATCAGTAAGCTATCATTTAAGCGTTAACATTAGGCCTCACAGTATTTTCATATAGGACAAGCGCCCAAGCTCCGGAGACAAAGTACCAGAAAAATTCTTGCTGAGCAACTGCCTGTAAAGCAAAAATCAAATATTAATCCACCCAGAAGTTACCATTTAAGGTATAAATGGAGGGAAAATCACTCGGTATAGTTATGTGATCGATAATAGCAATACAGAAGGACAATGGAAACGAAACCGATTCATCAAAAGAAAGAGAAAATAATTCGGTACAGCTCTTGAACATGTAGATAGCCGTCGTCCAGTTTGGTGTTGAAGCATAAGACTCCTGTCCAGTTGGACGTGCAAGGATCTCCTAGGTTCCAATTGCTCAAAGTATTGCTGGGATCAATAAGGCTTCCTCTAATCTCCACTAAAGCATTCACTGCAGCAGGATCACACGGTGTTAAAACCTTCAATCTTTCCAGATTGCATGAACGAGCATTCGAGTAACAACTAAATCATTTAAACGGTATCACAGGAAAAGCAGAGAGTATTTTAACCTTCTGCGGGGTCGGTGATGGGAGACTGTGCTTGGACAAGCTGTGAAGAGCAGCAGAGAATCATAGCTAGCATTACTCCATTGAAAAGAATATAAATGTCTACAGTAGTACCGGACAGCATCTTCTACGATCTAACAGAAAGAATGGCAGTAGCGAAAAAAGAATTAAGAGCAACTGGACGACAAAAACCGTGTATATAAATATATTGCTTTGCAAATAGTAAGGAAAGTCGAATAGGAATTGCAGAAAAAGATATAAAGACACAGATTGAAACGGTCTTGATATTAATACGCAATGCGATATATCTTAATGAATTGTATATAAATATTAATAATAATATATTTATTTTAAAAATTTACCATTCGCGTTTTCAATAAATATTTAAGTGTTATTAATCTATTCACCACTAAACCTATTTTTTTTAAGTGGCAGTAGGTATTCAGAAGTATGATGCCAACACGCTTGCTATAAATATCTAATGTGGGTGATTAATTTATTGCAGCGTTAAAAAGTAGGAATCGAGAATCCAGACCTCATGCCTATGACCAGGTCTCTCCATACCAAATGCCATGTAATGCTAACGTAATGCATCAGAAAATTGTGCGTGAGAGCGCGTGTGCGATGACGAATATCGACGATCATCTATTTTATTTTGCCGAGGTAGAGAAAGAATATCTAGTAATGAATATGAAAAGTTGTTTAATGTAAGCTTGACTTCGCCGGAGTTTCAGTTAGCTGTTGCAGTACGTTAGGTGGAGCCACGAAAGCAACCACCCACTTTCCAATCATCGAGGAGTAGGGGTTAATGGCAAGTAGGTACCTTAAACCAAAGAAATCCATACTGTATGTGTAGATTTGGATTTTTTATTTAGTTTTTTCTTTCAATTTTTTAAATTTATTTTCTTAAAATACTACTATATATAATCGGTGTTAAGATTATAAAAAAAATATAATATCATAATAATATTATAAAAAAATCTAGACAATATTATAAATTGAGAAACAATAAAGGAGAAAAAAAAAGAAGAAGAAGAAGAAGAAGAGAGAATCTATTTCTACGTATATGGATTGCGCATCGTGAAACTAAGCATATGAAGGGTTTGATCTGCTATGTACTTGTACCGTAATATAAATATGATAAAACTCAGAGCAACTAAATCTCCACGGTATATATGAAAAATGATCATAACTTGAATATGTTCTTCATTGAAATTTTACAACTAAATTTAAAACAATTGAAGGGTCCAGTATACAATAATCAATCTGACACAGCCTATTTTCAATCCCTTTCAGTGCATTAGTGTCGAAACCAATCCCAACTCTGAGGTCATAAATAACGTGATATTAAAGCTCCTTTGAACCTGAAAGACAAAATTTGCCAAAGGATTGAGCAAAAGCCAATGCGCAACTGTAAGCATATACGGATGTCAAACGAGATGCAAGAAATACTTACGGTACGTTTAGTTCATAGAATTGAAGTTCTATTTTTTTTTATTACGATGTTCACTTGACTTTTTATCTTAGAATTGTAATTTCATAAAAATCCTTATTACTTAAATCAAGTACTATGGATTTTATAATTCAATTAAGTAATCACGATTTCTTATTACTATCATCGTTATTACCACCGCTACCGTCACAACTGTTACCACCGTTGCCGCTGCCGCTGCCGCTGCCACTGTCACCACCACTGTTGACCACCGTAGCCATTGCCACTACTATGATTGCTGACACTATCATCATTAACCATCATTGTCATCACCATTATTGTAGCTGCTAACACTACCATTACCGTTACTATTGTTGTCATCGCCGTCGCTGTTATTGCCATCGCCATCATCATTGCCACCATTGCTATCGCCACTACTACCATCGCCACTAACATCGCTATTGTTATTACCACCAATCACCGTAGCCATTGCTACTGCTATCGCTGCTGTTGCCATCGATAACTATAGTAGTTACCACCACTGTTACTGCTATTGCGATTGCCATTGTCACCTCTATAACTATTGACACTACCATCGCCGCTGCCGATGCTGCTATTGCTAATCACTGTAGCCATTGCCACCATCATTGCTATTACTACCATCACTACTAACCACCACTATCACTACTACTGCCGTCGTTGCCACCACTACCAATTATCATAACTATTACCACTGCCACCGCTAATGCCCCTATTATTATCGCTATTGTTGTAGTTGTTGCCACCGTCGCTATTGTTGTCGTTGCCGTCGCTGCAATTGCTGTCGTTGCCGTCGCTGCCACTGCTACTACCGCCACTACTGCTATTACTATCACCACCGCCACCGCTAATCATTATAACCATTGTAGCTACCACGACCATTACCATCACGGTTACCACAGTTATTGCCGCTACCACTATTGCTATTGACATCGTCACCGCTACCGCTACTGCTACTGTTACTACCATCGCTGCTATAATTGTTAACACTACCATCAGTAACCATCATTGCTGCCACCAATCACCGTAGCTACCGTTACCATCGTTACCACCAATACCACCACCATCGCCATCGTTGTCATCACCACTGCTATTGCCATTGCCACTAACCACCATTACCGCCACCGCCATCGCTACTGCCAATCACTGTAGCCACCACCACCAACCATTGCTGTTGCTACCACCGTTGTCGCCGCCATCGTTACCACCACCATTCATTGTAACCAGTGTAGCCATCACAACCATTACTACCATCTACCACTACTACTACCACTACCACTACTACTACCACTACCACTACCACTACCACTATCATAGCCACCATCGCTAACCACCATCACCTATTACTTTAAGATTAATTAAGAAAGAAAATGAACTGAGGATAATTTAGTCATTAAAGTTATATTACATGTTTATTTTTAAATTGTTTATAAATCCAACTAAATAAAATAATATGTATTACATCCTTATTCAATTTTTTATGGAATTTCAATTCTATTTCCTCTCATTATATTCCATGAAGTGAATGAACCGTTAAGCCTATGCTAATACAACCAAAACATTGGATGTTACCTCATTTAATTCTATAAAGGCATAATCTTAGGTTGCTCATGACTAACAATAAAATTAGAGTAATTCATACTCCATAACATACATGTTGGTCCCAATAAATAATAAAAAAGGGGAGCTGAATGGATTGTATTTAAATTTTCAAACACTTAAAACTTTTTTTTCGCTCATTATTGCTCAAGATTACCATGAAATACTAAATTTTTTCTTACGTTTAAATAGATAAAAGATTAACACATTTAAATAAAAGATTTGCATGTGAAAGCATAAATAAGTTTTAGTTGGATTTTTTCTTTTAAGCTCTAATCTATTTTTTTTTTATTTGTTCTTAACTTTTATATTTGGTACCTAATTACACAAACTAATGTGCTTGTTAATTAGGGGTGGGCAAAAAAACCGCAAATCGTGGGTCGAAATGTGAACCGAACCAAACTGAACCGAAAAATCGGTTTTTTTTACAAATCATTTGGTTTATGGTTCGGTTCGGTTATGTATAAATGGTTTACGGTTTGGTTTAAAGAAGTGAACTGAATTATATCGTTTAGAATCGAACTGAATTGTTTAGTTAAATAAAAAAAAATTATGGAATTATTTTGTACTATTTTATATTTTTTTCCATCAATTTTCATAAATTTCATCAAATTTTTCATATTTTGTTATTCTTTATCATAATTTTGTA
Source organism: Lumnitzera littorea (assembly GCA_024138015.1). Taxonomy (NCBI): domain Eukaryota; kingdom Viridiplantae; phylum Streptophyta; class Magnoliopsida; order Myrtales; family Combretaceae; genus Lumnitzera; species Lumnitzera littorea. Next base: position 98,436,400 of record JAMXBB010000006.1, read on the forward strand.
TTAATTATTAAGATTAAATTGAGTAAATTCCATTTCAAATTTCATATTTATTGGAGATAAAAATATTTAGTGAAAATTTAACACAAACGGTTTGAACCTTGGATCAAATCGATTTTAATTTAGTTCGAAAAATTTACGAACCGAATCGTATAGTTAGATTCGACTTTTAAAAAAACCAAATCGTTATATTAGGTTCGGTTTGGTAAGGGAGGGCGAACCATATTGAATCAAACCGCGTCCACCCTTCTTGTTGATTAACTAATTGTGTAAAACAAGCACCAAAAAATTTTGTAAATAAAATATTAAGTAGCAAAGTAAAAGAGCAAGGGTTAAGGCAGTAGTAGACCTGGTAGCCTAGTTGAACTAACTTGGAACCGTCAGTTCATGAACCAGCTTAAGCCTAAACTAGGTCGGGTCCTTAAGGCCACAAGCTTGGGCTAAGTCAGCCTAACTAGTGATTTAAGGGCCAGTTTGCCAACCCTTGAATCGTTTCCTTTTTTTTTTTATTTCATTTTATAATTAATTCCTTATATATATATTTTTTCCGTGTTCTCATTATTAATTTTTCATCTTCTCCCATACTTCTATTTTTTTCCTCAGATTATTGTAACATTTTATGCATACATGTACATTACATGTACTGATGCATAAATGATTTATTATTATCTTCAGTTCAAATTTTATTCCATTTCAAAATAATTTATTTGGATAGTATAATATTGAGTAATATTTCGTAAAGCGAGACAAGTTGCAAAGGTTGAAGAATTCTCTTTCGAATGTTGGACACGAGAATATGTATTGTATGGAAAAGAGGTGATGATGATTAATGAAAAAAATATGTATGTAACAATGTAAAAGAAGGAATAATGATGTATTGATGCATAAACGATTCACTATTATCTTCGGTTTAAATTTTATTCCATTCCAAAATAATTAATTTGGATCACATGAGCTTAATATTAGTTTAATATTAAAATATTAACTAATGTTAAGTAAAGCGAGAAAAGTTGTAAAGGACGAACAATTCTTATTTGAATATCGAAAATAAGAATATGTATTATATGGAAAATAGGTGATACTGATTAATGGGAAAAATATGTATATAATAATGTAAAAGAGAGAATATATTAGGAAAGGGAAAAGTAGAAGAATATATTGAGAAAGAGAGAATTTGTTTGTTTGTTTTTTAATATTGCTGGATTGGAATTGGCCTAGACCAACCTGTCAGTTCGGTGAGTTTGGCCGGTCGAATTGCTTGGGCCCTTGAGGCTCGACGATTCTTAAGTTGGTTCAACTCTGTTACACCCTAAATCGGGCCAGTTCTAAGTTAATTCACGATTTAGAACTAGCCCTTGCACAAATCTAGTCGACAATTCATAAAGATTCATCCGTATTAGTCGGTCCTCTCTTCTAGCACCAAATGCCAGGGATTTAGTATTTTGCATCAGCTTGTTTTACTATTTGAGAAAAATCAATATGAGAAATATGATTCTCACAACTCTGCCTTACCTTATTCTTCCTTAATACAAAGTGATTGCAAGTGTACAAAGTCTTCCTTGTTATTCTCTCAAATAATAACCACTAAATTTAAATAGTTTAGTTGCTCTATTTGATGATTACATCGAGATTTCTCACATTGCAGCTCAAATGTCTCATAAGATAAGAAATCAAATATTTTTGCTCAAACAATCTCTTTTTAGAATGTACTCTTATTATTTGTTTCTTATCTTCATCTATGTCTTCTTCACGTCTTTTGTTCCTCATTATATAGTTTTCAAATTCCAACATTCAAATGAAGGTTTTTAGCAATAGTTGTTGTCTTAAAAAATTTGTGATCTCATTCTTATTTTACCTTCATATCTTCCTTGCTATCACTTGATAATCTTTTATATCCGTAATATCAACTTTCTCCTTTTGTTTTCTTTCGAATATGAAGATTCCCATCTTGATAATATTTTGTTTTTATTTGAATTAAACTCCCTAACTTGATGAGATATATTACCTAAGTATATTTTCTCCCTAACATTGGGTCTTGACCTATAATTTCCATAAAAATTTCCTTCTTTCCTTTCTTTCTTTCTTTCTTTCTTTGTTCCTTAGAAGAGCTACTTTGTTTGTTAGCTCGTCATCTAAACAATCTTTTAGCTTCTGCCTGCCTTCTTATTTCTAAACATATACAACTTCTAGTTTTGTATTGCTTCTTTATAGCATTTGAATAATCTACAACTTCTGAATTTATGTTCTCCTCTTATCTTAATCTCTTCCAGTTTATTCAGACAACTCTTTTCTTCCTTCATCATAAATTACTTGTTTCATTGTCTTCATTCCTTTTGTAAGCTTTTAGCAATATGGTTATGATATTTCTTCATAGGTTCACTTCTAGTTCTAATCATCATGTGTTATTTAGTTTCTAAACATCTTTAGTTTTGATTAATTTCAAACAACTTGTTAAAACATATCATATATTGTTTTCTTATTTTCGCACACTCAGTAGCTTGATTTAAAACATTAATAATGTATATTTTATTATAATCAAAATACTTTTTATAGGAATTCTAGCAACATATAGATATACATATGATAAATAAGATACATAATTTGATACCAAACATCACCAATCACTAATCACATCATCCTAGACTTAATATCAAATAAGAAATTATGAAGTCAATCCATTCACGAGCTCATAGGCACCCACCTTGGAACACCATAGCCCCAAAATGACCCTACTTATGGCTTATTTCTCAACTTACTAACCAATTTACTACATTGTTATGAGTAACTTGCAACCATACAACACCTCAAATTAACCAAATTATTTTGATTTGAAACTTCACTTAGGCCAACACATGTTACCGAATCCATCAAATATTATAAATGCAAATCTAAATCTATTAACATAGCATCTCACGCTAAAAATAAACTTGAATAGAATAGGGTTGAAGAGAAGAGGAAGTATGGAAGTTGGAAATGAAGTGGACAGAATTGTTGTAAGTTATTGTTTGTTATTTCTACTATGTAAAAAAAAACAAAATGAAAGTCCGATATATATTGTAACTAACTTAACTTATATATAGAGAGAAAATGTACATGTGTGAAATAGGTAAAATTAACCCCTCAACAACTTTGTTGTGTATAAAATGCAAGTCCATCTCTAAGTGTTTTGTTCACTCATGAAAGATTAGATTCTGTGCAATACGTAAAGTGGATTGATTATTATAGAAAATTTAAATTGGAAGTTTACAATCAACTTGAAATTCACGTAACAAGGTGACCAATCACATTGCTTCGCAAGTGACAGCAGCCAAAGCTCAATACTCCGATTCTACAGAGCTGCGTAAAACAATGCTCTATTTCTTTGATTTCCAACTAATGAGAGATCTTCCAAAGAACATACAAAACCCAGTTGTAGAACATTGTGAATTGGGACAACTACCTCAATCGTTGTCATTATAGGCTCATAAGATGAAATTAGAGTCAATAGGAAAAAATGAACCTTAACCTGGACATTGTTTAATATACCATAGCACCTTGTGTGGAGCTTGTTGATGTACATGTCAAGAAGCATCCATAAATTGGCTCAAAACATGAATTGGATAAGAAATATCAGGACGTGTAATAGATGAGTAAAGTAGCTTGCTTATAACTTGTCTATAAGAAGTAGGATCAATGAGCTCAGTATTATCAAAACGAGACAACTTGTGATCAACATGAACTGAAGTAGCAACTATTTTAGACCTAAGAAAACCTATTTTTAGCAAGAAGATCTAATGTGAATTTCTATTGTGATAAAGAGAAACCTTGATGGATTGTTGACTGTTGGCTTCCTTACTTACGTATGCCTCAAAGGCTTACAGTTTCTTGTGAGGAGGATACTCTCTTATTAGCTTATTGAGGACGAGCACTAATACACGGAAGGACAATGGGTGAATTACCCAAGGTCTCAGCTTAGACGCATTCATCTCCACATGGACCCTTGCCCAGTATCGAGGCTGAAGTGATTGCGCATTAAGCCTAACTCCAACATGCAGACATGACAAATACCGAAACTGAGTTACCGAATGTTGAGGCCGATGCCTCAATATGCCAAGCTTTACTTATTCAGCCTACAGAACAGCAGTAGCATCCCTCTTTCATCTTAGCAGTTCCAAATACTATCTATCTGTAGTAACCACAACTTCATCGCAGCTTAGCTACTATGTCCTAAGAATCACCAATATGAACTCATTGAAAGGCTGCCACCTATCTTTACTTTTATTTCATCATTTGTCATATTTACCTTTTTCATACATTCTAGGAATCTCCTTTTTCATTGTCTTCTATGTAATTTTCTTTATTTGTATTGTTGCCTTAAAAAACTTACTATAAATAGTCCCTTTTATTGTAACCATAAGGCATCTTACCTCCTTTCAGATATTGAATATACTTGCTTTTATGAGATATCCTCTCCGCGTACAATTTCTTGACATTTTTATTTAATCTTATCAAGTAGCTCAAGATTAGTGGCGAGTTAATCTTAACATTAGCTTGTGAGTCATATCAAGCAAAGTGTTAAGTCGTGTTGTGTTTGTTGATATGTTATATCCTCTTAGCAACTTCACGAAAGCTAGTGCATCTATCGACCCTTCCATCCTAGTTTTTTTCGATATCTCGAAGGATCTACTTGGTTACTATTTTATACGCTAAGTCTTAGTGATCATTGAGCTCCTAGGCATATCAAATCCTATTCTGATTGAGCTAATTCAAGGCCAATGAAATATTTCAATTCCCCCAATTCTTTAACCTTGAATTGGCTACACTGTTATTGTTTATACCAAGCCATCCCTTGTGCCTTTAGTAAAAAGTGAATAATCATTATGAGATTGCTTAAAACCATATGAAATTAAGCAAGATGTTAGCTTTGTATTCCATTACCTTGAGACTTGTTTTAAACCACACAAGGACTTATTCAATTTATTCACCAACCACCCACTATTATTGTTTATATTAGAAACTTGCAAGCCTTATGGCACATCCATATAAACTTCTTCAAATAAATCTCCATTTATAAAAGCACTGCAAATATTCATTTAATGCACATGCCATCTATAAACTTCTTTTTTACTACACCCTTTAGCCACTAAATGAGCTTTAAACCTATTAATGCTACCATTTGCTTTTGTTTTCAACTTATAAACCCGCTTGTAACCAATTGCATGTTTATTAGGTGGCAAAGTAACAATTATCAAAGTATTATTCTTTGCTAAAGCATCTAATTCTTCATCCATTGCTTTACGTTATTGTTCATAATTCATAGCTTGATTATATGTAATAGGTTCAAAGTGTTGGACAAATTGACTATATGGGCACAAAAAGATGGGGACAAAGAATCATATGAAAGATGATTGTGTATAGGATGCTGTATGGAACAAGAAATGGATGTGAAAGATAAAGATGAAGAAGACTGATCAGCCAAAGCTAAACTCATATTGTGATGGTAATCAGAAAGATAACTAGGTATTTTTATAAGTCTAATGCTGTGATGTAAAGGGACAACAGAGGTATTAGATATATCAGAAGAAACAGGAGTAGAATCAATAACATCAGCTACATTAAGGACATTGTTCTTAGTAAAAACTGCATCATCAAATTAAAAAAAAAATAGGATCTATGATTGAAGAAGTAACATCAGACGATAAAGTATATGGGACAGAAGAATGAACACGAATAGAAAGATCATTAAAAATAGCAAAAACCTTGGAAGGAAAAATGTGCTTGAGAAAATATATGTCTCGTGAAATAACATACTTCTTCTTAACTAAATTATAGAGTTTATAACCTTTGACATCAATCGGATATCCAACAAAAACACATGGATTAGCATGAGAATCAAACTTAGTATGATGACGCTTAAGGGTAGAAGCAAAACACAATGAGCCAAAGACATGCATGTATGTGTAAGATGGAGTTTTATGAAATAACGTATAATGTGGAGTTGTGTTTCCCTTACGAATTGAAGATGGTTGTCGATTCATAATGTATGTAGCTATAAGTATTGCATCCCCCAAAAAACAAATAGGTAGAGAAGAGTGAAATAGAAGAGTCTAGCTACTAACCAGAGATGTTTATGCTTTCTTTTAGTAAGACCATTTTGTTGAGGTGTTTCAACATAAGAGGATTGATGAATAATTCCATTTGATGAATAGAAATCAGATAAAAGAAATTCTTTTCCATTATCTGTTCGGATCACCTTAATCTTCTTATCAAACTGAGTGAACACCATTTGATAGAATGTAGGCACAATTGAAACAACCTCATGTTTATTTTACATAAGAAACACCCAAGTAACTCTAGTATAATCATCAACTATAGCGATGAAATATTGGTGACGTTACAAAGTAAGTGAAGAATATAGACCCCATATGTCCACATGAACAACATCAAATGAACAAAAATTATTTTGAACATGAACAGGAAAAGGATTTCATTATTGTTTAGCCATAAGACAAATGTAACAATCAAACTTATTACATTAGATTGAATTATCAATACTTTTAACAAGTTTTAGCTTGTTTAAAGGAGGATGACCAAGTCTAAAATGCCAAGCATCAAAACTATTTGGTAATTTATTTACAACATGAGAAAGAAAAGGACTGAGTTGAACATTAGCAGATGAAATCGAAATATTAGAACAAAGAGGTCTATACTCCAGAAGAAACAAATTGGATTTAGCCTTAGCTTGACTAATCATTGTTTGTGTAGAATAATATTGAATATACACAAATCTTTAGTGAATAGAATTGTGTATGTGTTTGAAGACAAGAACTTCGAAACAGAAATGAGGTTTAAACGAAATGTAAGAATAAAAAGAACTTCATCATGGATAAAATCTGATGATAATCTAATAGATCCTTTATGAGTAGCTACAAGTTTGTAATAATTTGGTATGTAAACAAGTGTAAGTTTGAAATAGACTCAAGTCACTCATCATGTGATCAATAGCTCCAGAGTTTAATATCCATATAATTAGTGTAGGTGATAGGGGCTTCAAGTGTCATGTTCTGAAGCAAAGACACCCAAATATATAAAGAAAGTGATGGTCAGGAGGTTCGTTGTAAAGAAGCTCAAATGGGGATTTATGTTGAAGAGTTGCCAAAGGTAGACAATTTATGGTATAAACAGTAGTAAGAGCTACATTAACCCAAAAAGTAGGAGGAAGATTGGCATGTAGGTGAATAGTGTGAGCTGGCTCAATAATGTCCTTGTGTTTACCTTTAGTAACTCTATTTTGTTGTGGAGTGTAGATGCAAGAGAGTTAAAGATGAATGCCATTATTTCGCAAGAATGTGGTAAGGGCCTCATTAACAAATTCACCACCACCATCACTGTGAAGTACTTTAATGTGAGTTGAAAAATAATTTTCAGTCAACGACTTAAAGTGTTTGAAATGAGAGAAGACATCACGTTTATTGTGCATTAGAAAAATCCAAGAGTATTGAGTACAATCATCTATGAAAATAACATGGCAATGAAACCCTAAATTTGATCAAGTTGATGATTGCCATACATCTGAATGGATGACATCAAAGGGCTTTTGTGCTATATGGGAGGAGTTTGGAAATAGAAGTCACGTGAATTTTCCAACACTACATGAATGATAGGGACTAGATGGTGATGATGTGGATTTTACTTGAATAAATTGGCGCTAAGCAAAGTTTGGTGAGGACATCATTATGAGGGTGACATAGCCTAGAGTGCCAAATCTCTTTAGGGACAATAATTGCAACAAGAGACCTAAGGGGATGGATAGAAGACAACTTGATGCGAAATAAAGGGCTCTTAGTTGGGTACTGAAGAAGGACATCACCTGTTTATAGGTCTTTAACAATAAAGAGTGATTCATTAAAGTTGACTATACAATTATTATCACGGCAGAGCTTGATGACAAAGAGGAGGTTATATGTCGTGGAAGGAACATGAAGGACATTTTTGAGGTGAATTATGACCATTTATATGAATGAGAAAATTACCAATGTGAGATATGTGTACTGATGCACCATTACCTACAAGGACATGATTAGTACCGGTGCAGGGAGTTAAGTCAGTGAGAATACCTACATTTGAAGTCATGTAGTGCGTAGCACTAGAATCTACATACCAGGCAACTTGTTGAATGTCTTCGATAAATGTGGTAGCACAGGATTAGAGCATTGTCTTATGGGACTCATTGAATCTATGAGTACACTATCGGGCGGAGTGACCAAATTCGTAGCAAATCTAGCAAGTGATGTGAGTACCCAGGGAAGAGCACTAATCGTAAATAGAAGAATGACCACGCCCCTCAAGTTTGGAGCTATCATCATCATTTCCTCGACCCTTAGAGGAGGTGGATGTGACCTTTGAGTGGAGTGCTACGGGGATAACATCGGTGAAGGTTTCTGATGCCAAGGAGCTTGTAGTAGCTTCGACTTTCTTCATTGTTTTTTTTTTTTTTTTTCTTTTCCCCTATTTTTCGCTTTCTTTTTTTTTTTTTAGAAAAAAATTACGTTTGCGAGAAAGAGGGAAAAAATGGTTAAATTATTGGCAACTTTGGTTTTAATGGTCAAAATGGTCATAGACTCACTTTCTTCATAATTAGTTTTTTTTTTTTTTAATTTTTTGTTTTTTTAAAGGAAACCGGAATTGCTGTTTTGGGGTTAACAGTTTAGTGGTGAAATTGAGAACAAAAAGGTGTTCTTGAAAGAGTTGGTGTCTGTTTTCTTCTTTCAGGTACGATTGATGATGTTTGCTGATTATTATGGATAAAACTGAGCCTACATTAGTTCCAAAATGGCTGAAGAGCAGTGAAAGTAGCACTAGGAATAATTGGCTTGCCGTTGTCGATATAAAGCATTCACGAAATCGTTGCGAATTCAGCCGAGATCGTTGGGATTGTTCCTTCGATTGGCATAATAAGTTATATGATGAATGAAAAAAAATAAATAAATGTATTTATTTTTCAATGACAATAAGAGAAAAAATAAGAAAAAGAGAAATTATAAAGAAGGTTAAGGTGTCTCTCCTAATGACTCTGATACTATGAACACAAATATATACGAAATATAATATTATTGTTGTCTTGGTTTACGATACATAAGAACGGCTATTTATATTGAGATGACTAAGGTTTGTAACCCAAATATACAAGAAAAATAAAAAGGACTATTTTAACCCATCATATAGAAAATATAATTATGTACATTAATACTAACTAACTCCCTCTTTTCTTGTACTTGTTAAATCAATACAGCTGCATAGTTTTATGAAAATTACTTTTAGGAGCAATAAATACACGTAAGTATATGTGATCGTGCAAGCAATATAATTGATGAGTTAAAGATGGTGATCCACAAAGAAACTAGTGGGACAAAAATAAGTGTTTCCACCACATCCACTAAGTTGATAAATGCACATTAGTACCCAAATAGAATGGAAATTTTGTGCAAGAAAATTTGAGAAATAAATTCTAGTGATGTGAGCCAGGGAAAGAAAAGGAAAAATGCGAAGAGCCACCATTCTACTGCTCAATTAACTCTAGAGAGGCATAATTGTTTTGCCAACTAAACATGATAAATCACTCATGTTTGTTTATATGCATTTTTACTTTTTTTTTTATGTGGGAGAGGGAGGTAACAGGATTGTGAACTTCAGCATAATGGGGGTTAACTCTTGTCTTGATCATCACATTCTCTAATTCACCGGTCTCAACTGCATGACCATCAGAGTATTGAGTCCTTGAATTTAACTTTTTATATTATTTTCCTTGATAACAAGCAAAAAGCTCGAGAATATGATATGTGCCAAACATATCGTGTTTATGGAGTGAAAAAAACCCCAGTATTAGCTTCTATTCAACGTGTTTTATTGTGTATGTAGGCCTAATGGGCTAAAAATGGACGAACATACAAAATCAGGAAATACTTATCGAAACAAGAAGAAGTTGGAGCCAAAAGAATTAAAATATGTATTTTGTGCGAGTGTCCTTCGATGGAGATTGCAGAAGAACCGAGATGAATTTAGCAAGAAAACTTAAATTTCAAGGAACTAGGCTTTGGTAGGAGCATTTTGATAGGTAAATCACCGAGCGACTCCGTCAAGAAGGCCATTTGTGTAAAGTGGCTCAATAGCAGGGAGGGACATGAGATTCCGGATCTCTCCAAATCAGATACGGACAAAGTATAGCAAAGAGTACCTCTATGGCTCAATTTAATGACTTCATTAGAAACGCAAAGATTTTCTCAGAAGTCCAACAAACCCTAAATGGGCTATTTTTGTTATAAATACTCATTCTTCTTACACCCTAGCTCTTTTCAGCCGTTTGTTTTCCGCCATTGACCTTTAGTTTCGTCATTTCCTCTTAGATTAGACCTAGTTTATATAGAATTAGCTTTAGATTAACAGGTCGTTTTATAGATAGAGTAACTTCGTGGTGTCTTCTTTTTTCAATTTCATGTACTTCATCTAAAATTTTGTCATGCTTTAGTTATTGAATGTTTTACACCTTTTTGCTCTTTCTCATTGTTTAATACTGGTGTGCTGTTAGTATTATTGTGGTTGATGGTGTAGTTACAACTTAATTGGATCAATCTTGTGCTCAAAATGCAAATGGTTTTTTTTTTTTTTCCTTATGAGATTTTTAGAAAACGTGAACTTGATGCCACTCTTCAGTTGATCATTTAAGTTAATATTTGAAAGAATTTTGCAAAATCTAAGAGGTGCCTAATTAATCTACCTCTTGATTTTACCAACATGAGTTTTGCTATCAATGAGAATCTCCTAGTCCTAGAACTCATGTTGCCACCTAAGAACATAATGCAATCAAGCTGTTTACCATCCTCTATGTTAGGCATCAACTACTTGGGTTACAACTCAAGCGGGAGTAGTTCAAAAGGCAAACCATTTGATCAACATTTTTTTTTTTTTTATTGCCAACATATTTGATAAACTTAAATCTCCATTAAATTTCTACTTGTATGCTTTCCCAAGTGAAGGTCAAATCATGAAACATTCGTTATGTAGATTTAATTGCTAGTTGATAAAATGGTTTTTGTAATTGAATTCTCAAACTTTTATTTTATTTTTTTTATTTCAATCATCTATCTTTCTAAAAATTTACAAAAGAATTCTCCAATAGTGAACTGATAGTTTTTTCGTTAATAAAAGAATTTTTTGCAAGCTTTTGAAAGGTTTGAGAATTAAAATAAAAAAATAAAAGTTGGAGGATTTAATTGGAAAAAATAACAAAATTCGAGAACTAAAAGTGTAATTTTTCATTTTTTCTTTTTCATCTTTTATCAATTTTTTCTAATAAAAAACATGAGTTAAAACTGAATGAAATATAACAATTAGTTATGTTGTTAGATAAAATATTAATAAAAAATTATTTATCTTATTACAAATATATTCATTATTTATATTTTTCAATTTACAAATATATAATAATATACTAACTAATTTTACATAGTATCATTAAATTAAATATGATAATTAATTGTGTTAACTATTGTTCATTAATTTAATAAATAGAATAAATGTCAAATAAGTCATACTACTACTTAATTAACAATATTCTTCAAAAGAGATAAACCAAATTTAAATCCTTCCTTTCCTAAATTATTATAATGTGTAATGCAGTTAGCCTAAAAAAAAAAGAAAAAATTATTACTATATGTATATATGAAAAGTTATTTAATTAAATGCAATTTGATTCTATTAAGAATGTCAAATCAGATCCTTGATTATTTGAAGTATTTGTGAACTGAAATGGAAAAAGTACCTTTGTTTTAGGATTTTATGTTTTCATTTTTTTTTTCTCCATTTCAAGGCCTAAATTCTTAAAAATGAGCAAAACTAAAACCCTCTTTTTTCTGCATTATAAGTGTTGTTAAAAATTATGTTCTAATAGAACAAATATGTGTGTATATATATATTAGATTTTATAAGAGAATTGATTATTGTTTAAAATATATATCTGCTAAATAAAACATTTCTCTAAGTAGAGAATAGGCTTAAATTATATAAAATAAAAATTTTGCTGTGTTTTCTAAGAATTGATTATATTCAATTAGATCTTTTCCATTATTATCTTTAGTTTTTTGAAACATTAAACATTTATTATTATTTTATTGTTCTTAGTAAATGGCCTTGTGTGTTCGAGAACTCGGGAGTCCTTCGAAATACTCGCCTGTTCTTTTGATCGGTCCCAGTTTCCAGTAAATATACTGAAGAATCTTTAATATATTAGAATATTTTATTATTTATTATGATCCAATATGTTATCTGTTCTTCTAAGTAATCAATATAATATATGAAAACGTTCAAGAAAAGTAATACAATCTTGTAAATAAGTATAGAATAATTCTATATCCTGTTCGTTTTCATGAAAAGGATTATAATCTACATACATAAATATTAATACCAGTTATTATTTATAATCAAAATATAATACCACTCAAGAAATTACATTGCACTATCCAAATAATTATAAGCATGAATATTAACAACAGATTGTGACATAAATATGTAAGCAATATATAAATAAAACCACCACAAGCGGTAGTGCCAAGATTAATGGTGTTTTATGCAAATATGAAACCTCTAAAAGCGGTAATACAGGCCGATTATGGGGTTTTGTTCAACTGATAATTAAATAGAAAAATAAGATCTTGTGGAATTACGTTCAAATTGATTGGAGATTCTCCACATGAGATGTAATGTAAAAGAAGAATTAATTAAACTGAAATTTTATTACTTGAAATTGGTTTGTACAAAATACAAGAGCATATACTGGAAAGAAATATCGAGAATATTTAGAAATATTGAGAGGTAATATCTCTACCTCAAGAACAGAGAGAAGTAAACAATATGCTTCTTGGGAAAGTATTTAATTAAGAAAATTGAATGTTGGAAGCAAGATCAGAAGTAAGGAAAGATCTTGTGTGGAAGGAGGAAGAGAAAAAAGAAGAGATGAGAGAGAGAGAGAGAAGAAGAAGAGAAGAGATGAGAGTAGAGAGGATGAGAGAGAAGAAGAGGTTGTGTATGTGTTTTCCGACCTGTCTCAAATGATGAATGAGGTTTGCTTTTATAATGGAGATTTTCGACCTATTACTGTTATGAACAGTAATATTGTGGCTAATAGGGTGCTGTAGAAATGATCAATTATGGAGACATTCCACTGTATAATAGTAGTATGTTAGATAATGGATGCTGATAATATTGTGCACTGTGGCACATGTATCTAAATATCTTTTCTACCTTTACAGTGTAAAATTACATTGAAGGATATTATTTTACAATATTTACGGATCTCCTAAATCTATCCCATAACAGTTGTCTTCATTTGTATTTCCACTGTGATAAGATATTGAGTTCGATTCTAAACTTGATTCTTGAGTTGATTCGTTGATATTTGCTAATGTCATTTCCAAAATCTGCTTCATTTGATTTGGAGAACTTGCACTTACCAGAGAAGAAATTAGAATCCCCTATTGTGATATTGTGGGGTTGTGACCTTACATTGTGGTATCGAGGAATTGATTTTGATCCAATTTAAAATTGAATACTTTTTAAGTCTATTCCAAATTTTGAAATTATCCCATAATTTGACTTTATACATTCTAACCCAATTGGTTGTATTTGATGTCTGATCTGGTTTGTAATTGAACCACCATGCCATAACCCAAGATACTTCAATATGAACAAAATATAACATCTCCTTTTGAAAATTTTTCTGATGAGATGTTGGTTTATATTCTTTTATGAAAATGTCGAATCCTTCTTTGGCATTTTCATGAATAATTTCAGGAATTACACTAACTTGTTCCCACTAGTATGTAAACCAGTTGGGAAGGTTTGTAGAAGAACAATTATAAAAAAAATATTAGCCAAGTATGTAATCTTTTGGATTCATTTGATATAAAACATTTCACCAAGATTGCTTATAATCATAATAATTATAAGTGACTCGATGACCTGGCTGTACTGAAAAAGGTTCTATATTGAATTTTATTGGGGTTGTTGGATGAGTTTATCATTCTTTTAGACTAATTATTCTTAGAATCCTAGCTGTAGAATAGCTAATCATCCCTTCTTTTTCAAAATGTTTAAATCTTATTGATCCAGTTTCAATTAAAACTTTTTCATAAAACTGGATTGGCTTGTAAACATCATATGGTGCATAATAAAAATCTTTTGTAAAAATTTTCTTTGCAAATTTAAATGAGTCATTTTCTAATAAGTTTTCTTCTACAGAGAAAACATATCTAGAAATAAGTTTTACGAAAAATTTTGATATTTGACTTGCAGGTATTATTGCAGAAGTTGCTACTTTTGTTATTTGTATATTTTGATTTTTTCTCTGAGTTTCTATTTGCTGAGGAATCTCAGGCAACATTGGAATTTCATTTTTTGATTATAGAACCATTGAAATTGCTTTAAGCAATTCAGGAGTAGATTCTATATCTGCTAATTTTGAAAGAATATCATTGGATTGAATATTGGAGATGGATTGATTATTTGAAAATATTGGCTTAAAGGTCCGATATCAGGTAAGTGCACCTATCAATTTTAATATAACGGATATAAGTCCGAGTCGATCCCTCAAAGATTTCGAGTACTAATATTAACCTTAGCTCTATTATCTAACTGGAAAATTGTGATAAGTTGAATGAATTAAAAATACTGAAATTAACAAACTAAACTAATTATGAGACTTGATTAAACAATTTAGAAAGCAATAAAACTAAGAACAACTTCAAGTATGCAATAACGTATTTAGGAATTATTTCTCCTAATGTTTAACATGTAACCGCTTAAAATATATTTAATTCAATTTCTATTATCCTTGACCGAAGGGATTCACAATTAAAGTTAATACCTTTCTTAAGCATATTAACCCTAATCCTAAATTATTTACCAGAATCTCTTCACTTAGTAATATAACTTAGAATTACATTAATGTATAATGAATTCCCATACAAATAATTAACTTTTCGAAAGAAACACATATCTTATCTCTAAGTATACATGTAATTCTCTCCAATTATGCCAAGATCTAATTACACATGCAATTTCTCAATCATCATGCATAATATCATAAATTGATACTCTAGAAATATCAATCAACAATTAAATAACATAATTGAATCAAGAAAAAATAGAAACTTTATTGAAAATTATAAATCAACCCAAGAGTCACATGAAACCCTAGGTTCCATAATCCTAAATACACGAATTCTAAGCTATCATAATGAATCTAAAAACGAGTTCCATCAAAAACATAAAATAAAACATGAAAAACCCCTTTGATTGATAAAAAATCTCTCCAATTTTGAAGTTGATGTTGCTTTCGCCTTTTTCTTCTTCTTCTTCTCAAGTTTCTTCTCTTCTCTAATGTCTCATATGTCTTCTGAAACCCTAATATGTCCTTTTATAATGTATTGTAAGGTTTCCGTTTTTATCACCAGACACGACCTGGGACATGGTCATATCCTCAAGTCGTGTAACTTTCTGACCCTGGCAAATTTTCCTGCATGGACACAGCTTGGGGACATGGTCATGTCCCAGACTGTGTAAATTTAAAACTTTATAACTCCTTCATTTGAACTCCAAATTGAGTTAAACTTGATTCCATTTCTTCGTTTTCAATCCTAGAACGCGTTCAAACCTTGAAATCAAAATTTTACTTAATTAAGTATCAATTTCTTTAAAGAAAACAAAAAATATAAGGGAAATACTATAAAATCATCATGTCAAATATGTTTAAAATAAGAGTTATCAAGGTCCTAGAAGAGGATTTCTCTTTGATTGTTAAAGGGGTGTTAGATGATTTATATACATTTAGCCACGATTTGATATTGGTTAATCATTTATTTGAGGTTAAAGGAATTTTTTCTTTTTCTTTTTCTTTTTCTTTTTCTTTTCCTTTATCCTTTTCTTTTTTAGGAGGCATTTCCCTGCAAGAATTCATAAGTGAGGAAATCAGGAAAAGAATTGGAGGATCCATTAATTTGCTCTATTTCAAAATCAAATATAGAAAGAATTGACTGACATTTGGCAAAAATTTGCTTAGATGCAATGTTTTGAATATCTTTTAATAAAATATTTTTAGTAACTTTGCAATCAATTCATAAAAGAAATTTTTTATTTAACAAATCTCCTTAGAATTTTGAAATTGTTAAGACAATTGTTAAAATTTCCTTTTTGATTGTGGAGTAATTGTGTTGACAATCATTCCAATTTTTTTATATAAATTGAATAACATATTCTTTATTATTTTGTTTCCGTTTTAAAATTCTATTGAATCCTATATCAAAACATTTGTTTCTATCACTTTTGGTAAAGAAGGATCTACAATGTGTAAACAAGGAATTTTTTTAATTTTTTGTTTGATTAATTTGACTTTATCAGTATATTTATTTGATCATTGAGGTGGGTTTTTCCGTAATCTTTGGTATAATGGTTTACACATTATATTAAGATTTGGGAAAAAATCTACAATATAATTTAAGCTTCCTAAAAATCGTTGAAGTTGATTCTTATCTTTAATTTCATCAGGAAACTTTTCTGTAAATTCTGTGGACCTCTGGATGGGGATTATTGTTCCATTATGGATATTAAATCCTAAGAATCTAATCTTAGTTTGAAATAGACTAATCTTAGAAAATGATACAACTAAGCCATTATTTTTTACTATATTAATAAAAATTTTAATATATTTGAAATGTTGATCAACATTAGATGAAAATATTAAAACATCATTTATATAAGTTATTATGAAATTGGTAAAGTTATTAAAAATTTCATTCATTATTCTTTGAAATTCAGAAAGAGCATTTTTTAATCCAAATGGCATTACATTCCATTTAATTAACCAAAAGGAATAATGAAGATAGTTTTGTACTTATCACTTTCCTTAATCTAGATCTGCCAAAATCTAGATTTTATATCGAATTTTGAAAATATTTTGGCATTAATCAACCTATTTAGTAAATCTCTTTTATTGGGTATTGGATATCTGATCCATTTAAGGGCAGAATTAAAAGGTTTATAATTGATTACTAATCTTGGAGTAACTTTTTCTATTTCTACATTTTTATTAACATAAAAAACAGAACAGCTCTATAGAGATTTACTTTTTCTAATTAATTTTTTATTAAGTAGATCTTTTATTTCATTTTTACAATAGTTTAAAACTTCATTATTCATTTGGGATGGTCTGGCTTTTGTTGGAATATTTTTTTCCATTAAAATCATTCTCATATAGTAAATCTATAATATGTGATTTATGATTCCAAAATGTATTTGAGAGTGTAGAGCAAACTGAATTTTTTATTTCTAATTCCAATTGAGAAATTTTTATTTTCAAATTTTCATTGTTGAGTTGATCTTCAATTCTTTTAAATTCAAGATCATTTTTCAAATACATCAAGTGATTTTCTTTACATTGAATTAAACAATTTAATTCAGAGATTGAATCGGTTTTTAATTGATTTATATATTTAGTTTATGGTTTTGTAATAAATTTGAACACAATTTCTTTTTTGAAGTACTATGTTTTAATTTCATCTTTATCAACAAGAAATGGTTGAATTTGATTTATAAAAGGAGTTCCAAGGATGGCATGAAGCTTTATATGAAGCTTCAGCTTTTAATATTTCAACATTGGACAATTTATAGTTAATGCATAATCTGCTACCAGATGCAGAACTTAGAGATTGACTAGTTTTCTCAAAGTATTTGATTAGAATTAGGCCTTCTCTAATGCAATTTAAATCTACACTAATGTCAAATAACGTCAGTGTTTATAAAATGAATTCATTATTGATTCTAATTAAAATATTAATTAGCCATTTTCTTATTGTTATTTGAACAAGATGCATCAGGTAATCATTATTGTAAAAAACTTTTGGACTTTTCTCATTTGAGGTTTTAGAGTTGTTTTCTTGAGTTATTATTTTTTTATTTAGTTCAAAAAGATTCTTTTAAAATTTTATTTACATTAATTTCAAATCTTTTATTTCTTGTTTTTGTAAATTAATTTCATTTGGGAGATCATTAATTGTTATTAATTTTTTATGTTTCCTTTTACCTCTTTTAAGGATTTCATTAAGATTATATGGTAAATTTGGTATAAGAATTGAATTAGGTTTAAAATTTTTGATGAATTCAAGTTTTTCATTATCATTAGACAGTTGATCAATATTCCTAAGAATTTCTTCTTTTTCATTTATTAAAACATTAATTTTATCTTTTTCTTCAGTTGATGAAAATGAAGTGGAGTCCATGTTATTGACTTGAATTCCATCATTACAATTGTATTTTGATGAAAAAGATTCATTATTGCAGAATATTTGTAAAATATTTTTCATCATTTGTTCATCTAAATTTAATTCATTAAGTTTGTTATTTATTTTGCAAAAAGTTTGTTGTATGACCAATTTTTTTACATTTACAACATCTTAGCTGTTTGTATGATTTTCTTTTATATTTTATATTTTTAGGTTTCTTTTCACTTTTTAATTTTTAAAGGATTTTCTCTTAAAATTTCTTTGGGGTTTTCTATGTTAACACTGAGGACAATTTAGAGAAGTATAAAAGGATTTTTTACTATTTTTCAATTTTTTATTAACAAAAGAAGGGTCATACTAAGCATAGAAATCACCAAGACTTTGGCATTTGAAGTGCTATTCATTTTTTAATTATTTTTGCAACCTTATTGTATTGCAAAAATTAGTTTTAATTTTATTAACACATGATACTAATTCTTTATATGACAAATTATCATAGGAAATTTCACCATTATTTTCTTCCTTAAGTATCTTTCTAACTTGTTCACCTATTAATTTTGGTAAACTAGCTAAAAAATTTTCTTTCCAAAAGGATTGATTACAATCATTCCTAAGGAAAACTTTTTGAAAGAAAATATCTTTATATTGTTTAAGTTCTCCTAAAGATTTGCATTTCATATTAGATAACAAATCTAAGGTTTTATCCCTAATATGTGAGGGGTCTCCTATGAAATGTTGACTTATTGAAAATATTAAAGTATTGACTATGTCTTGAATTGGTTCATTATTATCACCTAATATTCTTATATTATTCTCATCAATTTTACATGAAGTAAGGATATTAATTCTTTGTTCCTCAATGAGATAGTTATCCTACTATCCTTTTAATTGTCCAGTAAAACCAGAAATTAAAAGGAGTGTTACTTAGTAATCAGTAATATTTGGAACAGTTTTATTAGTATTTGAGAACATTATCATCTAATTAAAAACATTGAGAATTTTTTTGTTCTGAATAACCATCTATATATTCCATTTATATGTAGATCCTATAGAATATTTATTTTGATAATTATCATTTTTTTTTTCAATTAGTATATGAGGAGGTATTGCTCTCTGATAATACAACTTTTGAGGTTCTTTCTAATTAATTTTTTTAGCTTCATCATTTGATTCATTAATATTTAAATTTTTTAAGGAAAAATTGGACATTATTTCATTTATTGATTTAGTGTTTGTTTCGTCTAGGACATTAATTTTTTCTAAAGGTGAATCATCAATGACAATACCCTTTCTAATTAAAGTTGGTGTATCCATATCTAGAAAATTTATTGGTTTTGAAGAGAAAGTTTCTTCTTTTATTGTTTTGTTTTTTAGTATTTTTTTCCTATCTTCTAAGGTTTTTAAAAATTCACTACTAAAGTTTTTGGGCATTTCAAAAGATTTAAATAAAGTTGTATTTTTGTTGGTTTTATTATCTAAGGGTTTTTCACTAATCTTATTAATCTCAGTATTGACTGTATCTTCCATTCTATTTAATTGTTTTCTTATTGTATGTAAATGTTAGTTAATAAAATTATTTTGACTTATTATTTTCTTTATTCTTGAGCCTTCTTCTTCTGTTATATTTTTGAAAGAAGTGAGAGTTATTTCAGTATTTTTATGAATAGCTTTTATATTACTAAGTGGTGGATGATTTGATTTTATTACTTGTCCATCACTTAGTTTCCATTTAAAACATCCATTAACTGTATTAATTTCTTTGGGTCTCAGATAATATTTTTCAAACTATTCAAAGAAATATATCTGAGTCCCAATTTCATTCATGAATTAAATTATAATATTCATCTTTTATTTGTATTTTTACCTCATTAAATGTTTTAAAGTACCATTTTCTAATTGTTTCATTTTTGGGTGAATTAAATTCTTTATTTAAAAGAATTCTATTTGGCTCAAAAGGTTTTTCTATGACATTGAGTTCTGGATTACCTATTTTTGAAAGTAAAGGTTCTCCATGTTCTGGTTCATTGGGTTAGTAAACTTGTTGGGTTATACCAAACCTATTATGAACAATTCTTGAAATGGATGGGTTATCCTGAATATTTGGTTGTCTTTCTGGTTGGTTATTGGATTGAGTATGAAATGGTGTATAAATTATTGGTAGAGGATTTGGAAGATCTATAGATCTTCTAGAGGAAGATGTCATCGATCTTATTTCTAAGGGTCTACTTGGTTGATAAAAAAATCTTCTATTGAATTGGATGATGACCTTACCATCTAGGTGTTGAATTACATTTGAAGGTTCAGTATTGTATATTGGTTATTTTGGAAGTGGGTTTTCTACTTCCTAATGTTCAGGCAAATTGACTTGAGACCAGTTAATCATTTTTAGGACTAAGACATTAGCTTTGGTCAGGTTTGTTTGAATAAGAAGAGTTTGTCTTCTTTTATCTATTTTGTATGCCTTAGAACCAAAAGCAGTTTTCATTAATTTGAAATAGATTCTATAAATTACAACCATTGGTATTGATCCTTCTATCATTCGGTAATTATGAGTTTTAATTTGAAGGATTAAAGAGCTTATTATTGTCTTATCTCTAAGAGCAAGAGTAATATTAGGATGACATTCAAATTGGATTGGTCTACTACTAAGATTGGTTTCAATTGTTGCATGTATTGACCTTTCATACACCAATTTTCTAGCATCTCTAAGGACCATGAAGACAGAAGTATCTAGACCTAGTTTTAGTGAGAGGTTTTACTTCTACTTGGATTAAACCTAGATGCAGATAATTCCATTCTTTTGCATATTTTTTTATTGTATTCAAAAGTTTTATTGTAGTTAAGCCATTTGAGATAGGGATATCCTTTTCTTTAATAGCTATCACATAGTCATTTTTTCCAAAAATCTTCCATTTGGCTATTTGATATATTTGATCATAAGAAGTTTTAGGTATTTTCCATTCATATATTGCTTTATTAAAGTCTTTTACATATATTTTATCTCTATTATTTAGCATGGATTCTTTTGATTGCTTAGAGGGAGCAAAACTAGAAGAGGACATAGTTCTTCTAAGTAAATTCATATTTTCAAAAGAGACTAATTTATCTAATCTAATAAGTCTAATTCACAAGACTAAATTAAATCTAATATTGTGATTTCCAATTTATGACCCTCTTGCTACCCTTAAACCAGATCGAGATTTATGCCAGGCCTCAGTAAGCTTATTACAATACTAAGATTTCTCCACAAATGATTCGTCTTAAGTGATTAGTAAATATAAAATTTAGATTTTCACCAAGAAAATCGTCTCACTAAGAAAATACAGACTTACTTAAACTAACTATATACTCTCTCCGTGGCTCTGATACTAAAACGAGCAACTAGGTGGAGATATGTTTAATAAGAGAGACTTTATAAGAGTATATATTAGATTTTATAAGAGAATTGATTATTGTCTAAAATATATATTTGCTAAATAAAACATTTCTCCAAGTAGAGAATAAGTCCAAATTATATAAAATAAAAATTCTACTGTGTCTTCTAAGAATTGATTATATTCAATTAGATTTTCTCCGTTATTACTAAAGATATATATATCATGTCTCAAAAAACTAAAGATAATAACGGAGAAGATCTGATTCATAGGTTGTAAATGAAAAACAAATAAAAATATAGATCCTAAAAGGAAAGAAAGGGAAAATTATACTTTTTACTTTCAGTCTTCAAACTTTGCTATTTTTTTCTAATTGAGTTTTGGAACTTTTATTAATTTATTTTTATTTCAATCTTCAAATTTTCCAAAAATTAAGAGTCATTCGTTAACAGAAAAACTAATAATTCAATAATGGAGAATTTTTTTTGTAAACTTTTGGAAAGTTTGATAACTAAAATAGAAAAAATAAAATTTCAAAAACTTAATTAGAAAAAATAGCAAAGTTTGAGGACTGAATGTGTAATTTTCCCTTATTTAATTATGTAAGTTACAACTCAAGGGGAGTAGTTCAAAAGACAAACCATTTGATGAACATTTTTTTTTTCCACTACGTATTTAATAAGCTTAAATCTCTATCAAATTTTTAATTGTATTCTTTCCTAAGTTAAGGTCAAATCATGAAGCATTTGTTGCTTAGATTTAGTTGATAAAATGCTTTTGGAGTTTAGCACTTAATTTACATTCGTATCATAACTTTGATGGTTTGCTTTGACTAAATAAACACTAGGACTCAGGCAGCCCTGACTTGATAGTATTGTAATTTGTATATAATGTGCTAAGATTTTTTTGTTGAATTTATTAATTATCAATAAAAGGTAAGTGTTCATTATGTATGTGTGATATATACTTTTCTACTTTTGTATATATTTTATAGTGAAGTTGGATAGATAATTCGAGTATGTATGGTATGGACTAATAGTAAAGATATATTACTAGTTGGATTTCTTGACATCCTATTACCTAAAAGTTTCCCTTGGTTAAATAAGTATCTAAAGGAGCTATAGACATTTAGATCAACACTTTGTATGACTAAGATCATTCTCTTTATATTGGAAGAAAGACATCTAAGTTGTGCAAGTGGATACTCAAAGTTAAATGAGTATAATGAATATGGTCTGCTAATAGAGAATACCATGTTTTTAATGTCATTGGTTCCTCTTTAATATGAACAAGTGTAAATAATTCCTGAACTTGAAAACTTTATATATGTTATATATGGAATGTCATACTTTGATGTTGTTAAATGCAATCTTAATTTAGCTTATAAATAATATGATTATTAGATGAGATACAAAATATAGGGGATAGTGATATGTTAAGATAGAAATCATCACTCTCTTGAATTATGGAGACAATATTTGAGATTGCTTAGTTGGTGTAAGGCTAATTCATAAGCCTATGGTCATAGTAAGTTTTATTGGGTCTAATTTATCTTGAAAATCGTATAAATGATTGAACATTGATGGCATTACAAGCAATGATTCGATTAGGGTATATATAATGAAGTTTAATTATATAGTGATCACTTTATAATGATCTATAGTTCACAATCTTTCTATTACATTGGGTGGCCATAGTTATTATTAGACAATTATCTTAGACTATGTCTAGATAGATGCTATTTTCATGTATAGAAATGTAGGGGGTTGCATATAATAGCATAATTGATAGGATCGAGGTAATTGATAAGATATTTTAATAAATATCAAGATTATGTCTATAATTATTTTGGGATTGGAATTTTTTATTCCAAAATAATAAAATAAGTTATAGAACCAATATACTAATGTATCTAAACTCTTTATGTTATGTTTGGTATGAAGGAATGGTCGAGAAAGGATTGAAATTAAATAGAATAGGAACAGCATGAGAAATCATTCCTATGTTTGGAGATAGTTATGAAATAGAATGGAATTGAATGATATTAAATACTCAAATAGTATTATTTGTTAAAAATACTCAAATAGTATTATTAATTATTGCATGTTATAATTTCCTTGATGTCTCGTTCACTTAAAGGGAATTACAATTTAATTCCCCCCTTATTTTTTATTACAATGTTCACTTAGTTTTTTATCTTTGAATTGTAATTCTTTTGAAATCTCTATTACGTGAAATCAATTAATAGGGATTCCTTAACTCAATTAAAAAATCACGATTCCTTATAAAATTTCACATTTTTTTTTTTCAAAAATAACCTCATATTAATTTAACGATAATTATTACCACTACCACTACCACTACCACTACCACTACCACTATCACCATCACCATCGCCATTGGCATCGCCACTATCGACCACTACTACTGCCACTATCGACCACTATTGACTACCATTACTGCTACTACCGCTGTTGTCATTGCTGTTGCCGCCGCCGCCACCATTGCAACTACTACTTTTGCCATTACTACTAACTACCAACCATCACTACTTATCGTTACCGCCATTGTCACTACTAACCACCAACTACTACCACTACCACTACCACCTACCACCATTACCATTACCGTTGCCACTATCATCGCCACCGCTATCACCACCGTTGCTACTACCACACACTACCATTGTCACTACTATCATTACTACCTCTAACTACCGTTATCATCACTACCACTACTGTTGTCACTATCACCGCAACTGCTCCTACCCTCCCTCCAAGCCGCTACCTTAGTAGCCACTACCATCACTATCAACCACCACTACCACTATAGCCAACGCCATTGCCACCGCTATCGACTACCGCCTCCGCGCCTATAGTTGATTTCCACTACTACTACCATCTATTACTTTAGAATTATTTGAGAAAGAAAATGAATCAAGGTAATTTAGTTATTAAAATTCTATTAGTTATCTATTCTTAAGTTGTTTATTAATTTAACTAAACAAAATAATAGGTCATACACCTTTATTATATTCTTTAAGAATTTTAATTACATTCCTTTCTCATTTCATTTAGTAAAATAAACGAGCTGTGAATGTTAGCAAAGTAATTATAATTAAGCATAATTAATGAAGTGATAATGGAATCGCAATTTTGCCTTCTCAAAGGCAAAATAGAATTTCCCTCTAAAGGTAGAATCTTTGATTCCTTAGAATTGCGATTTCAGCTTCAAATGTACTTCAAACATGAGGAATAGAAATGAAACTCAGAATTGTGATTTCATTCTAGCCTAATCTTGCATCCTAAACGTGATATTAGATACATTAAAATTCTTAACCTTATGGGAAAGATACGTTTTATCTAGTATTGTTAGATTTAGGTTAACTCATTCGATTCAACTTAATTCAACCTGATCTCTCCATAAAACCCGTATGAATTACCCTTTTAATCCTCATTGACAGTGACCTTGGTTCGATCAAGTTGACTTGATTGGTTAAACTCGATTTCTATAAGAATCTACCAAGTTTTTCCATCTTAAAATATATTATTTTTTCTTGTATTTTCTAGAAAATATATCAATTTGCTTAAAAAAGATATAGCTATTTTTTAGAAAGGACACCAATTTGCAAATATATATATATATATATATATATAGATCAAAGAAAAACAAAAATAAAAATTTGGATCAACTTTTTAGTTGGAGTTTGATAACATTGATTTCATGACATTTTGAAATTTAAAATTCAATAGCTCATTTTGAAGAATAAGATACAG
Source organism: Lumnitzera littorea (assembly GCA_024138015.1). Taxonomy (NCBI): domain Eukaryota; kingdom Viridiplantae; phylum Streptophyta; class Magnoliopsida; order Myrtales; family Combretaceae; genus Lumnitzera; species Lumnitzera littorea. The sequence continues at coordinate 98,461,855 of JAMXBB010000006.1, forward strand.
GGGAAACTAAAGAGTTGTTGCTGCTACAAAAAGTGGCAAGTGCCTACTGCCTGGTAGGAGTAGTGGTAAACAAATCCTTGCATAGCTCTCCATAGAATGTACTTACTAAATCCAAGAAAACTGGGCATTTCAGCTTCTTCCAACACAACAGCAGCTCTTCCACGTCCATCAAATCCCTCAACTTACCTTCTTGCATTATCATTTCCATCAAATAGTTCTCGAAGCTCCTACATGCATCTTCCACCTCTGAGTACGACGACTTCGACTCATCATCCACATCCACTGGTGGTGGCAGCGGTGAAGGAATAGGAAACAGAAACCTCTCTCTTCCACTTTCAGAGCCTCCAATTACTCTCTTTCTTTGCCGTTTATCTTCCATTTTTGTTATTTTTCTTGTAGATGTGATGACTCTGTGGTGGATGCGGTGGAGAAAGGCAGGTTGTGGTCTTATTCTTTTTGTAATGAACCGTAACCACAACCTCCTGTTTCCTAATTTCAGCTTAAGCCTCAAGAATACTAGTGCTTTTGTGGATCGACTATAGAGAAGTTTGGATCTCAAGTTAACTTTCAGATTCATCATTACCTTAATGATGGTGACTGGGAAGCGATGCAAGTGCGTGTGATTGAAGGCAGCTGGTTAAGGCAGTGGGAGCTTTTTCAGGGAGAAAAGTTTAGATGATGGTTGGAGGGAGAGTTAGGTAAGGTAGTTTAACGTAGTCAGTTATATCGACTTCCAACATCGAGGAGAGAGTGGGTTTCACGTCGGTCGCACTCAGCATCCTCATGACTCATGCGTCCAACTCTAAGCTTCACTTAGTTGGCTTCGGGTTTTCTTTCAATCCTATCCATATCGATTAAAAGGATCCAACCAAACCAGATCTCATTCTACGGTTCAATTTACGACCCGTTTTTAGTTTGAAGCTCTTTAACAATTACAGGAAACCAAATCAGACTGCTTTAAAATAGTTTTGATTTAATTTGAAAATAGTACGAACCACTTTTATATTCTACTTTTCCTTTTCCATCTCTTTTATGATTTTATTTTAATATATATTATATTTTATTCAAACTTAAACTAATAATTAATTGTCAATTATGTTTTCCTTATAAAAGTAGAGGTAATCTTTCAACTTGAAAAACCCCCATTGCACCCATAAGTATACAAATCGCAGCATATTTGGTTAATTTTATAAAAGTGAAATGAAATAATTATTAAAATTTTACAACAGAATTTCACAGTACATCCACTCTATGAAATTTCTAATACTACAACATAAGAAAATATAATTTATTTATATGACCAAAGGGATGGATGTTTCTTCATCACTTTTAACATTTTCCTATCTACCAATGACCTTAACCCAACAATCAAGATAGACTAAGGTAAGGAAGGACAAATTAGTAGTTTTGGATATATTCATGATCTATTATCAATATCATCTTAAATATTATAAATTAGAGTGATGGTGACTATTTCTCTACTCTACTCCTTAGGGGTATCAGTTATAATCCTATCTTATTTTACTTCACTAACAAAAATAAAATGCACCATTAGAGTTTTCAGGAATATCAAATGAAAATCAAGCAAAATAAGTTCATCTAAATAAATACAAGAGTATAGAAAGTTAAATGGAATCTCTCACGCAAATTGCTTTTCTTTTCCTTAGCAATGTAGTTTCGATGAGGAGCTAATTGAGATATCATGAACTGAATTGTATTAAAAAGAACTGCATTTTTCGAATGGTTAACATATACATCCATTGCTTCATATAACTTCTCTTTATCTCTTTTTAACTTTTAACCCTTCTATTTGCCCAAATTTTTAGGTCTAGACCTAATCTATGGATTAAGATGACTTAGAGCCTTAGGTAAGTCCTATTGGGGATTACACGGATAGCTTGAATTTCTTAATTGTACTCATTCTTTGTTCGATGTGTGAGCCCAACAATTTATGCAACTATTGGCTATAGCATAGCCATTACACTACTATGGAACTTGTCATTCTTTAAAACAACCGAAGAGAGTGATGCTCTTGAAAAAGATCTAGGCTTGATATTTTGAAAAATTAAAACTCAAGTTTAAGCCAAGAGAAGTTTATACATTGAGTAAGAGTAAAATTTAATTGCACATATCCTCCTTAGTAAAAGAATTCTACTAGTGAAATAACTTTCCAACCAGTAAGCATTACCTCAATAATATGATAAGAGAAAATAAGTATAAGTTAGATTGCTATTACAGTTTCAATTAGTTTGATCAAGCAAAATAAGTATACTATCCAAACGATAGGAATTGATGGGTACTTGTTTTAACCCACCAAAATTAGTGGGTTATGGTTGATATTTTCAATCTATTTGATAAACGAGTCCATAGCTTTGCTAGTTACGAGATGCATCAACCCATTTAAACTACCTACTCTTATTTTATAATAAGTTACGTAAGCTAGCTCACATTTCAACCAACTTAATCAAATAAATAGGTTAGAGTGGATTGACCAACAATTTAATCTATTAAATCCACATATGTATCAAATTTGCTAAGCACATAATTTTTTAGTTTGTTATTTAAAAAAAAAAAAAAGCATTGAATTACCTAATATGTTAACTTTTTCAAAAAAAGAAAAAAAAACTTTATAATTTAACGGGTCAATGATTAGCACACCTAATTCACCAACTAGTGGTATTAAATTGGATTAAAAATTCTCCATCCATTTATTAAACAAATTGTACTCATTCTTTATAATAAGGCATGGTTTACATCTTCTTTTTCTTTTAAACACCAAGGACACCATGGTTGCAGATTTAGTCTATTTTGCAAATTCATCATTACAGGTAACCCATTCAAACATGCTTTCCAGAGAAATATGTGGATTTTCACAGGAAGATGCAAACTGCCAAATCCATTGCAGTGTTTTAAGTAGCTGCTCTTCAATTTTTGGACAGAGGGATAAATATATCTGTTGGAGATTAGTCATGTGGAGTTCTTGTGTATACGTCTCTTTCTTATTTCCAAATTTTTCATAAATTAGTGAAGAGATATTGAACCCAATGATATCATCATTCCATTTATCAAAATCCTTCCATGCTTGTTAAATTGTTAAATGCTCCTTTCCTTTTCCAATAGGCACTTGTATGAAGGATCTTATTGTCTGATTATTAAACCATTTATCATTCCAGAAGATAACTTTTTGGCCATCCCCTATTTCAATCGACATAATCTGATGTAAGGACTGTTGTGTTTCGACTATACCCTTCCAAAGAGGGGATGACCGGGGGACTAGTAAAGCGTCCTTTCCTATAAGGTAGTTCCTGTATTTCCAATAACAGTATTTGGTCCAGATAGTAGTATTTTGGAAAAAGTTATAGGTTCTCTTAAGTTCAAAGGCCTGATTTCGTAGTTTCATATTAATTAAACCTAGAACCCCTTGTTATTTCGGTTTACAAATGATATCCCATTTATCTTCTTGGTATTTTACCTCCATTCCATATAAATTTTCTGATTGTATGCTCAATATCTTCAATTGTTTTCATGGGGAGCTTTACTGATCGCATATAGTAGGTTGGGATAGTTTGTAGGACAGTCTTTGCAAGGATAATTCTTCCTGCAAAGCTGAGAAGTTTCCCTTTCCATCCCATAAGTTTACTTTGTATTTTACTCATCATTTCCTCAAAGTCTTTTGGATTTGGGTTTCAGGCCTTCATTTAGTGGAAAACCCAAAGTATTTTCTCATACTCTCTACTTTCTTGAGTCCTAGGAGGTGGCTAATTCCCTCTTCTCATTTCAGGTCTTGTGTTTTTCAAAAAGAAAATTTAAGATTTAGATTGAATAACTTTGAGAATTGTCCATTCTTTAAATTGTTTTATGGTTATCAAACCTGGCTTTGTTGATTTTTCATTTGCTTCCGATAGTAACAAGATGTCATCAGCAAAGAATAGACGAGAAATCTAGCTTAATTGGTCTCCATTCCTTCTCCTGAACTTGTGTTTCTATTAGCCTACTAGGGATTTCCACGCTAATGATTAATATGTATGGAGACGACAGATCTCCCTGCTTAATACCTCTAGTTGGAAATATAGGATCTAAGGTTGTGCCATTGAAGAGATCCTGAGCAGTAATTGTCGAGAGGCATGAGCTAATAGGTTGTATCCAATGACTGGGGAAGTTTAGTGCTAATAAGGCAAAACCTATAAAGTCTCATTTAATTCTATCGAAAGTTTTTCCTAATCTATCTTGAGAATCATTTCCCCTCCCCCAATTCAAACTGTGGAGGACTTCTTGCAAAAGGATAATATTGTTCGAGGCTAATCTTTTTGGTATGAAGCTTGCTTGTGCAGGGTGTATGAGGTCATTTAAGTAGGACCTTAGCCTTCAAACTAGAATTTTCGTGACTGGTATGTACATTGTGTTACGAAGATTTATTGGTCTCAACTATGAGATTCGATTTGCACCTTTGTGTATAGGGATTAAGACTATTACGTGTCTCATTCAACTCACACGGCAATGAGTGAGTGATTTCTGAAGATTGATGAAACTAGTGACAATACGGAATCCTTTCACAATGTGCTAGTAACGTTTATAGGATTTAGCATGAAACCTAGTCATTGGTCCACATTATATGAATACAAAGCCCACTCGTACGGAATGGTAAAGCCTTCGTCACATTCAACAAAGTCGCACGACTAAACAATTTGAAGTGTTTTTCAAATTTTTATCACTCATCAATATGACCTGTGTTTTTCCATAAATGCTTCACGTTATGGCCTCGTAAACACAGTTTGATCACTTGAATGTCATATCCATGAGGAAGAGAACTTCAAGAAGATATGAAGCATAAGAGAGAAGAAACAAGCCTACCTTTATTTTAGGACATATTTCATTTTACATATTTTTGTTTTTTCACCATTTCTCATCACGTACACCTTCATTTTCGTTTTTGACATTTTTCATATGTACGTTTCACTCTGTAACATTATTGTTAGTCAGCCAATAAAAATATTAAAACAAAAGAAAAATTCAAAAGAATGAATTTAATCAATCTAACCCTACTTTTTCCAAATCAAAATACATATACGTGGATTTTGTCTGGCTGGAGCTAGAAAAAACTTCATGAGCGTGCACCTTTTGAGTTAGACGAAGTAACGATAAGTATTACCAAATGTGATAACAAGTCAACAGATAAGTATTCCGATGGTAACTAAAATTTATGTCGATATGAATTTAATTCTTTAATCTTCCAAAACTTCTTATTTGGGTTTCAGAACATTTTTCCAGTTTAGGCTATTCAATGCATGTTGCTTACAATTGACATAATGTCCAACGCAAGTCATATGAATAAAGAAAAAAAACCACCAAATTGAATTAGTTTAAAAAGCTTCCGTGACATCCATCAATAAGCTCAAAGAGGGAAAGACAAATAAATAGGACACCTGAGAGCACTCTAGGTCCCAAAATTTCATGGCGAACAATTGTGTGGGATGGTGCCCCCTGTTCTCCCAAGTCCCAGCGACGAACCCAGCGAAAAGTAATGCTACTCATCAGAATATTAGACCGAACCATGACAATATGCTGATGTTACCAGATCTGCAAAATGTAATGAAGGAGATTAAACCACCTAAACACGATCAGGAAACTAAAAGTACTGCAATTTACAAAAATAATCACATAAAAGAGGATTTGCAGGAATTTTTTGCTAGTTCCCAAAAGATTTTAAGGAGCTGGCTATTAATCCAAGAATCTGTACATACCCAAGAAGGTTAAGAAAGCTTTATCAGAGAGTCAGTACGGGAGTTCTTCTCTCTGCTCTAAAAATTCCATAAAAAGGAAGAAGCATGTGCAGCTAATGTACCTGGAGGAATAGGAGACAACCCCTGATATACTGAACGTTCTTCCCCTTTCTTCAGTTAAGCGACTTTAACAAATCATCAAGGACAATGCTAGCAATGATTTAAAGCGATAAGGTGAAAAGGCAACTGCTGTCATCAACATCTACAACACCAATGCAATGAGTGGAAGTGAAAATAGGGCTAGCATTATGTGCTTTTTATCAATCGCTGTATCTTTGGTTCACCTTAAGAAGGAGATGAAATTTCTTAAATTGCCTTCATTCGTTCGCTATGAGATTAAATTCATAGAAGGAAGCTCTTTTAAAAATATGAAATCCCATTCCTTTTTGCGAATTAAAAGAATGCTGACTTCTAAGTGCAAGTGAGAATAATTGAGAGTAAGACCTGCTATTTCTATATTATTAAGACATGTTCAGACAGCAATGAGCACCAAACAATGAACTAAGCATGTCAAAGGTGTGTCAACATAATAGTGAAGAGAGATAACAGGAGGTTATCTAAAGCATAGACCCAATGGGGCGTGCCAATTAAAATGTCTTTCACATGGAGGGTGACATCCAACTCTCTCTACCGGTCAATTATGCTTCTAGATTGGACTTTCTGGTCTTTCATCACTAATCATGAACAATGAAAAATTTCTCAGGCTGCTTCCCATGACCTCCGAGCAAATTAGAAAAAGTAAATGAAGAAAGAAGCAATTTGGGCACATTGCCAAGAAACTTCCTTTAAACTCTTCAAGTTTAAAATGACATGTCTCATTACATACTTCCATCAAAAAATAACACCACCATTGCCACAATCAAGCCATGATCTACAGAGCCAGGATATATTGTTAACCGAAATTTACGTCTCTTGACATATATCTGCCGCAGCTTGTACATAAGACTAGTCTGCATTAGATGAAGAACAACATCACTTAATCAATGATCTAACATAGAAATTCCCTTTCTTGGGCAAGTCAGTACATTATTGTATTGATTTAGGGGAACTATGATAAAGGGGAAGTAGAGTGTTGTCATACTGGAAAGTATTAAAATAAAATGCAAAGTTATGAAGGAGCCAAAGTAGAATTGGATTTGAATTGTCTTGTCATATAAAAATATTGGGTGCTTTGCAATATAATGCATGTGGATTCTACTAGGTGCCCTGACAGATTGCTTTTATGACTCTTATCAGGTTGTCTGTTTGAAACTGCTCCTTATTGAATTGCTCAACACCCTTTTTGGAAGTTAAAGAAACAACTGAAAGTAGCTAAGGCCTTATTGTACTTGTATGCACTAGCAGGATAGCAATCAAAATACTTCAAGGACAAACTGATAAAAGCTTCTGCAGAAAAAGGGACTAAAATTTCTGATGAATTCAAACCTAATATAAAATTACAAACATAACTGGGTCAATTGAATAGTTTTAGTTACTTAAAAGATAAAAGAGAGTGAGGTGACCTGGGCAACTATGGCATCATTGTGATAAATGGTGCACGATCTCTGAAAGGGGAAGCCTCTCATCTTAAAGGATGAAGAAGTTGAAACATATACATGCACCTCCCATTCGGTTCTGGTGAGTGTGTTTCGAGTTCTCTCAGCATCAAATATGATTACCTCCTCCTCTTCTGCACCAACCCCTTGCTTAAATGCTCTCCATATTCCCTTCTAGATTAGCAACCAGCCAATGAATACATATTACTGCATTACTTTACTGGAGTAGAAATTGTGTAATAAAACTGAAGTTGCACTTAGTCGAAGGCAGAAAATAAAATAATAAAAATTAAAAGAAAAACAATCCTCACATCATCCTGGTTAAGAGAAAAAATGGGATTTCCTGCAGCATCCAGCATGATTCTTCTCTTCCTAAAACCATCTGCTGGAGATTGTGCCTTTGATTTCAAAACCTTATAAACAATATTCCCGCAGGAATCTGCAAATCCAAGACTGCCACGAGAAAGACCAGGATGCTTCTTTGAGATGAACAAATCGATGGGAATCGCCGATGCAGCAAATGCACTGGAACTGCTTATAACTCCTGCTTGGTCTATATAATACAACACACTGGTCCAACTTCAGTTAACTGGTTGCCCCTTTGTTTCTTTATATATTGATTATATTTTCTTTTGCTGTTTCCAGTTTCCTAGCCTTATTTACTAGGTGGTGAACAGTTTAAATTTGTTCTGATTATCATCCAAACAGAATGAAACCATAAATGTGTTACAGACCGGTTTATGAATTTTCATGAACCATAAAATTTCGGATTGATTTTATTTGCATTTGCAATCTGAACCATAATTTATATCTAAATAATTTATAAGCATGATATGCATCTCATATTACAGGTGGTAAATTCATTTACTAGGCAATAACAATAATATGCAATGACACCATATAAGAGGTTGACCAAGTTACTATTTACACAAGGATGCATTCCAAATATATCCAGTCAACCAATTTTACAATGAAGCTACCTTGTGGTCAAGTTTTAGAAGGGCGTTTGGTCAAATACGTAAGCATTTTCAACAAGTATAAAACAAAATTTCTTTTAAAAAGATATGTTATGACAAAGATTTTCTTTTATTTTTGGGTAATGTCAGATTTATAAATTTTGTAAAGAGGGATAAAAAGAAAAGAGTATAAATCCACTCACGGAATCTCATCCACCAGAGCTGAAGGAGGGAGAGTGGGGTCAAAGTCCCTACACGGCGTTTCAGAAGCATGAGACTATAATTGGTCTATTTGAGATTCAAGAGACACAAGGTCAGCTTCCTCAACTTTTTTATCAGGGACACAAAAGTCCTCGCTTAAAAGATGATTCTTCTTCTCCACCAATTTCTTTGAGGAGGATTGGTGTACATTTACTTACACCATCATCGGGTTCTTCTGCTGGTTCTTTTCCTTTCCTTTTCCCTCTAGTCCAACAATCATGAACAGGATTTGAGGCAAGGGGAGAAGAGCGTTCTTGCATTTCACCTTGCCTTGTAGAGCAAGAGTGACCAAAGACTTAGCAAGGACATTTAGAAGGGAGCCATTGATAGTCCACATCCACGTTCACAATTGAACCATCCTCTCTTTCTACTTCAACTTGTTGGTACTGAATCTTCCCTGGCATCTATTTCAACCAAAATTCTTGCTTAGTTAGCTCTTTTGTGGTGAGCCGTCAATGCATTGGCTTGGAGTGGAATCCCCACTCCACTTGCAATATAGCTCACAACATCAGGATTCAAAAACTCACATAGAACCCAAGAGAGCAAGGTCTAAGCTGGGATTGAAGTTGGTTGCGGCTTTGAAAGAGTCATGCCAAGACACCATCTTTGTAAGATTACCAGCCATTGAGTGAAGTACCAAAGCTTCTCTAGAAGAGGGGAGAGGTCTCTGTTTGAACAAAGTGAAAGTAGAAAGACCCCTCGTTGTTTAGGATATTGTAAAAAAAATATAGAAGTAAAAATCTTATTTTCATAATAATAAAGTTATACATAAAATGAACAATTTATAAATAAAATAAATGTGATAATTAAAATAAATATTACACCAACCTACCTATCACACATCATTTAATTCTACCAACTTATAACATGAGGTAAAGAGAATTTAATATTCTAAAATTCTAGATAAACAAAAAATACTTTGATTTTCCTACATGCCTCCTCAAGCTATAGAATAAATATTTATCATTCCTCACTTACTTAGAATCTCTATGAAAGGTTGCTTCACTAGAGATTTAGTTAGAATATTAGCCTCTTGTCTTCGTGAAGGAATATATTCAAGTCTGATGTTTCTTTCTTCAATTTCAATCTTGATTAAGCTCCTATCACTTCGTACAAGCTTCAGTCTATCATGTTGAACTGGACTTTTTACTACACTTATTGCTCAATTGCTATCACTATATAAGTAAGTGGAGTCCCATTGTATTTTCAAGTCATCCATCAACCTCTGTAACCGTATTAGCTTGCACAATCCTCGTGCAATTACCCGATGCTCTACCTCTACATTGCTTCTTGCCACTTCTGGTTGCTTTTTAATTCCTCTAAGTTACTAAATTTGCCCATAATTTGGTACAAAACCCTAAGGTGGATTTGCAATCTACTTTATCTCCAGCCTAATCTGTATTAACATACGTCTCAATATCTCTAATATTACACTTCTTCATAAAAGCTCCTTTACTTGGAGTTATATCTTAGATGAGATGAACCGCATTCATGTGATGGTTTGTAGATGCATATATGACTTGACTTACCATGCTAATTGCATGAGCTAAGTCATGTTAAGTAAAAGATAAATAAATCAATCTTCCAACCAGTCTTTGGTACCGATCTTTGTCCACCAAATCTTTAGAGTTTGGTCACCCATTCTTCCAATTATGAGGAAAATGAGTCGCCATGGGTTTGTATCTAAGCTTCCCGATCTCCTTTAGGAGATCCAAGATATATTTGCATTGGCTAATGAATTTTGATTCAACTAAGTCTTTAGTCTCAAATGCTAGCTTGATTTTCTCTTTAAGTATATAGATCTCAAAATTATCATCACTTGTGAATATGATGCTATCCACATTTACTATGAAGATAGTTCTTAAACCATCTTTACCTATCTTGATGAAAGGTATATGTTTTGCTTCGCTTTGCTTATACCCAAATTGTAACAAAGTGTTACTGAATTTCTTGAACCATGCCTTGAGCAATTGCTTCAACCCATATAAGGATTAGTTCAATTGGCGCACCTTTCCATGATCCTTACTTAATTCAACTCCTAAAGGCATATGCATATAAATTTCATTATCAAATTCTCCATTGAGGAAAGCATTTTTAACATCTAGTTGATAGAAAGCCTAGTCAAGATTGGCAACCAAAGATAAAATGACCCTTATTGAATTTAACTTTGCAACTGGTGTAAAAGTTTCTTCATAATCAAAGCTGTGGGTTTGTGTGTATCCTTAGGCAACAAAGTGAGCCTTATACTTGTCTACACTGCCATCTAAGTTATGCTTTACACTAAAAACCCATTTACTCCCTCTTGCTTTCTTTCTCTTAGGTAAATCATATACTTCCCAAGTGTTATTTTGATATAGGGCTCTTATTTCTGCAAGAATAACTTCTCTCTACCTTGGTCCTGACATAACCATTTGAATATTTCTAGGTCTCTTCTTCATCAATACGAGCTACAAATGCTCTATATTTTGGTAACAATTTCTCATAAATCACATGATTAGAAATTGGATGCCTTATATAAGATTGCTTGCCTTTTCTTGAGGATATGAGTACATCTTCCTCTTAATTGTTCCTTGTTCTATGTTCCTTCTCATCTACTGCTACAATACCATCATCCATAGGGCCACTACATCTTTGATCAGTTTGAATCTATTTTCAGAACAAGTCCCATCTTTAAAGTTAAATGATTGGCTACTTTGAGGAAATTTTTGTCTCCTTATGTATATCTGAACTTTGGGAATATCTAGAACAGATTATAGACTTCGTGAAAGACCACAAACATTAATAGACACATGAGAAGACAAAGACTCAAGCGTATTTGAATCAAGTTTGATAGGGTCAAGTGTAAGGAAGGATGTATTGATATGGCTAACTTATGGGCAAACATAATGTATCATCAAAGCTCATCTGTTTTAGCTTGACCCGACAATGTGTAGTATGGTTGATGTTAAAAAAATACATCTGAGGTTACAAAGACATGCTTGGAAGGTGAGTAATGGCACTTGTAAACTTTTTGTAGAGTAGCATATCCAATGAAGACGCATTTGAGAGCTTTTCCTTTCGGTTTGTATTTGTTGAGAGTATGATTTGGGACATAAACTGTATACTCAAACACTTTCGGTGGCATGGTGCAAATAAAGGAAAAACTTTTGTAAGACACTTAGCAGAGTTTTGAACTAAAGAACTTTAGAAGGAATTCGATTTATTAGGTAAGTAGTTGTTAATATAGCTTCCCCCCAATAATGAAATGGAACATAATTGGCTAACATCATAGATCTTACTATCTCAAGTGTTGATTTTTTCCTTTAGATACTTTATTTTGTTGTAGAGTATAGGCATAAAAACTCTGATAAGCAATCCCATGTTCATTCAAATAGTCAGTAAAGTCTTTAGAAAAATATTTCTTACAATAATCTAAACGGAGAATTTGAATTTGTGTTTGGAAGACATTTGATATAAGTTTATGAAATCTCTAAAACACAAATAGTATCTCAGATTTTTCTTTCAAAAGAAAAACCCAACATGCTTAAGAGTGGTCATCAATAAATGTTATGAACCATTTGTACTCAAATAGAGTAGATACCCTTGATGGCCCCCAGGCATTGCAATGGATTAAATAGAATGGCTTTGAAGGTTTCTATGATTGGCGATGGTAAACATGTCTTGTAAATTTGGCGACAATACAATGTTCACAACTCAAATCACTAAGATTTTTGTTAACAAAGAGAGTTGGGTACAAATGATTCGTGTAAATGAAGTTAGGATGTCATAAACGTTTATGCCAAAGCATAATATTAGCATTATTTCTCATGGAGGGAAATGACTTAGACTCAAACTCACGCTTTGTTCCAATGAAATAATACAGACCACTGCATTCCTTAGCATTGCCAATTATCTTTCCCAAAAGTTGGTTTGAAAAATACAATGAGAAGAAGTAAGTATTTATTTACATTTCATATCCTTGGTTAATTTGTTGATACAAAGCAGATTATACTGCAAATTTGGCATCAATAAAGTATCACTTAACCATAAATCAGCTAGTTTAATAAAACCTTTTCCTTTTGTTAGCACAAACTCTCTATTCATAACCCTTACCTTATTTTCACTATCAAACAACTTATTGAAGTATGATGGAGAATTACACATGTAATTAATAGCCTCTGCATCTATAATCTAACAACCATTTCTAACATCCTTAGAGAAGATTAGGTCTATACGTATTTGTGCAATGGCAACATATGGGGAGAAATTATTATCTTTGTCTACATACTTACTAATTTGATTGTTGCTTAAGACTTGTTGTGGTAATGCAATCTAAATAAATGTTAGATTCATACCGTTGCTATTGCTGGAACTTCCCTTTATGATGGGTTCTACATTCTTAGCAATTTTTTGGGATAATTTTGGTGCTGTACTCATTTTTTGAGAACAACCTTGAGGTTGAGAGGACTTAACTGAACCTTTAATACTATGTAGAAAAAATATAGAAGCAAAAATCTTATTTTCATAACAATAAAATTACACGTGGAATGAATTATTTATACATAAAATAGATGTTCTAGGTGATTATAATAAATATTACATCAACCGTACATACCACATATTATTTAATTCTTCCAACTTATAACATAAGGTAAAGAAAAGATTTAATATTCGAAAATTCGAGATAAACAAAAAATACTCTAATTTTCCTATAGATATTTATGAGGCTAAAGTCTTTTAAAAGTTTAAAAAAGCAATAGATTGCACCGAGTATGGAATCTTCTTGCTAAGAAAATATCCAACCAAAATTGAATCCCAATACTTTGCACCTTCTAAGGCAATAGTAGGTAAAGGCTTTACTCTAGCAATTGGTCCTTTGACAAAGGTGGGAAAAGCCAAATATCAAAGTCCAATAAAGGCAGGGATCTAGGCGATTTTATATTAGTGATTTTGATTTTCCAAGTTATTTGGAAGGTCACTGAGTTATTCAAAGGAAGTATTTCCAAAAGCAAAAGACAAAAGGCTATGCTCCTATGGAGAATTGGCCCGATTATGGTTAAGAGATGAGGAAAGAGGCTCAACCTAGTCAAGGATACCGACAATTTTCATCAATGGAGAACCCATATGATAATTTTAGCTAAGTCAACCTAAGGGTTATTGGGGATCTAAAAAAGGTGGGTTCGCTTTCTTACCTAAGTTGGCAGGGTACATCAGGAGAGGAGCTTCCCTTCTACAAACCCTGTTCTTTTGAAAACAAGGAGGAACAATAGCTTCAAGGGTTCAACAACCCCCCTTAGAGCTCTTTCTTGAGGAGCCCCCTCTTAGGGAGGGCAATAGAAGAATGGAACCAACAGAAAAAAGCACAAACAGTTAAGTTTTTCCGTCTTACATCTCCAATAGAACTTAAATTCCTCCTTAAGGCCAATATTTCACATAATACGTGAAAGATTTCCATTACCAGCAAAAGGTATGGGGAAAGAGGAACCCCTTAGCAAAAACCTCAAGAACTAGGAAAAAATCCACTAGCTAACAATTCAAGTTCAAGGAGAACTTAGCAGTCAAGATGCATTGAAGAATCCAACAAGTGAATGGAGGAGGAAGATCCATAATTCTGAGAACTTATTCAAGGAAGCAGTAGCAGACATTATCATAGGCTTTCATAACATCCACTTTAATAGCACATCTAGGACCAAGAAGGGACCAAGAGAATTACTACAATGACCAAGAAGGAGCTGTTGACCCACAAGAATATTATCTGCAATTCTACACCATTGATGAAGGTTGCCTGTTCTTTCCCCACAAAGTATGGAATCACCAATTTAATTCTTTAGCTAAGAATTTTGAGATATACATGTTACAACACAAGATAGGCTGATAATCCCAAAGAGAAAAGTACTCTCCACATTTGGCACAAGAGAAACAGTAGAAATGAGAGATCTAAGAATATAACAAGAAATGATCCTTGATAACAAGACACACCTCTGAACCAGGAATGTACGATCATGGAAGAACCTTTCAAAGCCATGTTGATAGTAGGTTGTCACCAAGTGACACATCATATGATGAACTACCAGGATGATGAAGACCCCCCAAATGTATGCCTTTTTCACCACATGTGGATCTTTAAATATATATAGACACACATACATACTGTATACAGCAACAATCTTAGCTAGTATAATACAGACAACTTGTCTAAAAGCCAGGACTAACATCAAATTGACATCTTATACTACTTTTCTTAAGAAAAGTAGTTTCTTAGGAAGCTTAGGTAATTTTCTAGAAAATGGAGAGCATTTTCTCTCTCTAATAGCAAATAAATGGAGATTTGCAAAGATTTTTTTTTTTTCTCTAAAGTTTCTCATAATAATGATGATGAGAGTAACCTACAAAAACACATAAATATTAGGTACATTTCTTCAAGATCCCACAAAGGCATCTTATAATTATTTTGGGGGAAGGTGGTTTTCATGGATGTTTTTTGAAAAATAGATTGAATTGGTGCTTTTCTCCACAATCCTACAAGCCCTTACATGAACTGGAGCAAGCTTTGGGTCAGTAGAATTTAAAAAATACAAGTATCTTCTTGATTATGATTTCCATCAATCTATGTTGGATCATTCTTAGTGAGAACAACTCTTTAATTTTCCTATGCACAAGATGAGAACAAAAAATCCATACTCCTCTTGAGAGGGGTGTCAAGATGTACACACTTAAATGTTTTGGCATTTATTAGGGGTGTTTATAAAGCAGTTGGTTCCATCCACAAACTACATCAAAAGCGAATTGGCATGGGTAGTTGAACCACTTTCAGAATACAAAAAATAATTCTTTTGATATGAATTTTTAATTAAAGAAGTAAATCTAAGCAGGTTGAGAGGGTTTAGACATATAATACCAGTTCCTTTTTTCCAACTGGTATCTTTGTCCAGATCATCCACATAATATGTAAGTTCAGGGAAAAAATAAATTGAAACACAAAATGATACTCATTAATAAATTTGCCACAAAATTTACAAGTAGCCCTCACATTGCTCTCATCTATAACATAATCTTCCAACCCGTTGCATCCGTTTCTTCCATCATCGTCCATATATATAAAAAATATAGAATGTTTAGAGGATTTATGTTTACCAGTAGGACCATTCGCGGTTCTACTATCAGCCTGTTCAACTTCACGAACATCAGGGTCGCTTGAAGCTGTTAAAACATCTTCAGAACCCAGAGGCCTTTCGTTTTCTGACAAATCCAAACTTTGACTTTGTTGGTGCGTTTCACTGTCTGAGGACATCTACAAAATTTAAATTAATTCAATTTGGTCTGAAATTGAACTATAACGCAGTAAATCCCCAAATTCAACTAAAATTGTGAAAGAATAAATCAAAGTACTGTGAACTCAACAACACTAGGATAATAAGAATCAATTCACATTAACAAAGAATCACGATCGTATGAATCATAAAGTTACTTGTCCCACGTAGATAACTTTACAATACAGAGATGAAATTACTAAACTAATACTTTGCATATCACTATAAAATCAAAATTCCGCATGAAATAATCCTGAAAGATGCAAATCACTAACAAAGCTACAAGTAATAAAGTAAAACAGTAAAACCCAGAAAAAATTTCACGAAACAATGAGTCTCGAATGATGAATCAACAAACGAATTACAGGCAACATAGATACGCAGTAAAGCACAAGTACATTTGTTTCAAACAGAATAATAAGCGAGAACTGAATAGACGAAAACAGCGAACGAAACGAAAAGTAAAATACCTATGAAGTGTGTACCCGCGGAACGGTGGAGACGCGAGTAGGATAGTGGTGACAGGGAGATGGAGGCCGGCGTGAGAGGCGGCAGAAAGGTCAGGAGATGGGGGGTTTTAGTTCAAGCAATTTACCAAACCTCGTACGGGATATCACCTCGAAATGAGAAATACATATGTATCCTCCAGGCAAATTATTTCTTAAAAAGGCGGCCAAAGTAAACGATTGCTAAATTACGTTTTCTAATATGTTTGCAACGTTTTATAAAAAGAGAAGTGGGTAAAGTATAATTTTTATTTTGTATTTGTTAATATTTTAAGAAAACGAAAGGAATGTTTTCTTTTTTATTTTATTTTTTTTTTTGGTTTATCTTATAAAAAGAAATGAAAAAAAAATAAAGTTAGTATTGGATAAAATTGTTATTTTTATTGTGATGAATGTTATTATTAGAAATAATCTTATAATTATATTACATTTTCATCAATTTTTACTTACTTCTCTCCAATTTTAAAAAGAAAAGAAGTAAACTAAATAGAAGAAATATTTCCATTATTTTCCTTTTATTTCTATTAATTTTTACCTTTCATTTAAATTGCCAAATACTTCCTTTTCTTCTCTTGTATTTCTTCTGTTCCATTTCAGCGAATTTCTACTAATCCAAACACAGTGAATGCGATTTTGCTTTATAAGGATATCCAGTTACGTGGACGAAAAAAGAGGAGTTGACAAAGAAATCGGGGTATACCATAAATCGCATTATCGAAATGCTATTTTTAAAACGCACGACGTATCTGCACGTTATGTTTGAATCGCATAATCGAATAAACGAAGAGTTGACAAAAAGAGAGAAGCAATTTGTGTTCTTTTTTATTGAGAGAAATAAAGTTTTGTGAATGCAGGGAAGAGGATCTAAGGGAAAAGAAATATAAATCAGGAAATTGCATCATTTTATTGCGATTTCCATGGGCAGCACTAAAAGCTCAATTTCATAATGCGA
Organism: Lumnitzera littorea; assembly: GCA_024138015.1. Classification (NCBI taxonomy): domain Eukaryota; kingdom Viridiplantae; phylum Streptophyta; class Magnoliopsida; order Myrtales; family Combretaceae; genus Lumnitzera; species Lumnitzera littorea. The sequence goes on from JAMXBB010000006.1 coordinate 98,479,134, forward strand.
TTTAGGAATTGCAACAACAAAATGCAATTTTGAAATCGCAACATGAGCATGCGATTTCGGTAGATAAGCATCCCATGTTTCGTTGCCATATGAGAAAAATTAAAACACATTCCTCAAACGCAATTTAGTAACCACATTTGAAAAAATATTTTACTCTGAACTTTTGTTTTAGGAAATAATTTACCTCAAAGGGACAAACACCCCTATTTCTTATCTTAAATTTGTCTTTAGAGGCATACATATACAATGGGAAGCAATTGACTTTTGTTTCTTTATTTTAAAAGAAGCAAATGCACAAAAAATTTACAAAATTTTTTGTTTGATTGGTAAATTAAAAATACATAGATCACATGTGAATTATTTTCTTTTTAACATTACCCTTGTTTTATAGTTTTTTTAATGATATTTAAGGCACATGGTATACTTTTATTAGTTGGTTCAATTACAAAATAACTTAAAATAATGAATATATTTAAAAATTACTAAAAAATATATTAAATAAATGGAAAAAGAAAAAATATAGAAGAAGAAGAAGCAATAGTAGTAACTGCTCTACTGTCACTTACCCATCACCTTTGGCCCAGGATGGGAAAGGGGGAATGGCTAACCACTAAATTCCAAAGGGAACGTGCATAGGTTAGATGGAAGCGGAAAAAAAAAATCCCTTTACTTATTGTACAATTATTTGGACATGTGTTAGTTTATGGTTTGTTCGTACTAATAGTTGGTAAGGGATATGCATCATAAGATTGATAGGATAGCTTTGTGAGTTGGTCGGCCATGACTATGCTAGCAGCTACATTTGTGATTTGGAGGTTTGACATCTTAAGGGCATGTTGGGGGTGTTAGTCATACTATAGATGTCAGGCTACAATTAATGAGTAGAAGTGGGACACTGGCACTAAAGGACAAAGAGAGGGGAAGGATGTAGGGAAGCTGGTCCAAGTGCATATTAGGCAAAAAGTGAGGTATCTAATAGGCTTGCAAAGCTTGAGATGTCCTCACTTGTAGTGATCAAACTAACAAAAGGAGGGTTCTTCATATTTCCAAACTTGGCCGAGTTATAGGTAGGGTCTTCACTTATCAAATGAGGCTTTTGGCCTTTGGCTTATAGTAGTGCTCACTTGAGTCCTTGGGCCATGTGCTTGACTGATTGTTTATTGCGAGGTTAGTAGATGGCCAAGGCGTACGAATAGGTTAGATCACATGGAAGGAGAGGGAGAGAGATGAGAGTCATTTTATTAAGGACCAATAGGCCTTCTAGGGGCCATCATTAGAAGAAGGCCTTGGGCCAGATGAGAATCATGTATCAAAATTTGCTACCCCTTTCCTACCCTCACTCTCTTCACGTTAAGGATGCGAGGAGAGTAAGTAAGCCTCAAGGTTTGGCTTGAAGTGATGAAGAGATGGCTCTAAGCAAGAGCTTATTTGGGTCAAATGGTGATGTAATGTTTGACATGTCTAATTAGGTTGTCTAGACTACGCAATGATGTTCAGTGCAACTGAAGTGACCATTGGGGTGCTTAAGGTGCCATGATTGTTTTTAGGAAGAGCACCATGCAATTATTATTTTGCAAGAAATGGTTGTACGCGTGGGGGGCCGATGTACGTAGCTAAGATGCGATATACGTCCCTGTGGTAGGTACGTGCTCTAGGAATAAGGGAAACCATTTGTCTCCCTTTGAGCTTGTCTATATCACAGGGTACTTAGGTCCCTATTTTTCACTTTCCAAATTTCGCTAAGAGGAAACTCTGTTAGAATTTGATTGTACCTATTATACCTTGTTCCATTGTTCCTTTAGCCCTTCTTTGATAGTAGTTGATTAGAGTGCATCCAATTTTTAAGGTAAGTCCTTCCATGGGTCCATTTTGTGAGAGGTCAACAAGGACTACGAGTAGATAGTGCTTCTAAGGGGTAATAACTCTACTCCCCCCGAAACAAAGGCAATGGTAGCGATAGACATCAATGATGATGATGGGATGTTGTTAGCGTAGCCTTCGAGGAAGATGTAGGCTAGTGGGAGACCTTTAGATGTCTACCCACCGAATAATGAGAATGAGCAGGCTTTAGAGGCATTGTGAATGACCAACACTAACAAGAAGGATTATGCTCGTGTCTACTTTGAGGAAGATGAGGCCAAGCTAAGGTTGGTTAATTGGGTGGTTGAAAATATTCCCAAGGATCTGTGGAGCTTCCTACGAGTCGAGAGAGGGCTTTTGAGATAGGGGATGAATAGTTGTTTCGCATGTACACTAAGTCGTTTGAGCTCAATATGTGACTACCATTCTTAGGTTTTTTTTTTATTAAGTTATTTAACTACCTCCTAGTAGCTCTTGAATCGCTTAATGCTAATGCTTAGGTACAGTTGCTTGCCTTTGAGGCAATCTATCTATGGCAGTTACGAAGGCCTACACCTAAGCTATTCAAGCACTTGCTCTAAGTGAAGAGTATGCTGGATGGTTGGGTCTATATTTTTTGTTGAGGTGGTCCATTGAAAGTTTTTTATAGGCTTCTGAACAAAGTGGATGATTGAAAGGAGTATTTCTTTTGTATCGAGACATTCGAACAACTTAATTTCCCAATGGAATGGATGGTGCTGATTCGAAATAAGCCTTTAAACGATCTATGTGTTGAGGATAAAGAGGTGAAGGTCGAGGTGTTAAACTTCGTTAATTGGAAAAAGCTTTGCCCTCTTTCCATTGTTTGGAAGTATTCTAAGGAGAGGGATTTGTTTGGGATCAAGACAGTTATCTCCTAACTCTTGTTGAGGGAGAGTGGTTGGGTGTTTGTCGTATCGCGTTGTTATTGTGAAAACCCCCAAAATTTGACAAGTCAAATTATGAAGATTCTTAACTATAATTCTAACTAAGTAGCAACTGGCAACTTGATTTTTTTTTCTTTTTTTCTAAAACCACCAAATTGAGGTTTATAAGAAACTATTGCAATCTTTGATCACAATTTAATCATAAGCCTAAAACTATCTATATTATAACCTATGATTATAATGAATTCCATACTGAAAATTATTTTTTTGTAAGCTTCTATAAATGGCTTACCATGTGTATACATATAATCATTACCTCAAGCTCAAATGTTAATTCCATACTCCTATATAGTAAGACAATAGAATAATTATGTTGATAAACTTATGTATGTGTGCATATATAAGCATTAATAAGCAATGAAATAATAAAATAAAACTCCTTGATCGAGTGAATTATTAATAAGTTACATATATAAAAGAAAAAAAGAAAAAACAAACTTCATTTGGAAATATTATAGAAAGTATATTTAAGAGACATATAAATAATCTTAATCGCTGTATGAAATATTGATCATGGATTTCTTGAATTGTAACGATAGCTTATTGGATGTCATTTTGATTATAGCATACCATACAGACGTATGCTTTTATATATTAAAACCTACAACAACGAAATATGGTAAATACATAGACACCAAAACATCTAATGCTAATACTCTTTCCATAGACTGAATTAAGACATAACAAGTAATTGTAAAGTTGAGAGGGTATTTGCAAAATTCAATAAGTAAGCAATTATAGTTTTACATGATCATGAGACAAATATATTATATATCATATAGGTAATATCTAAGAACTTCTTTTTAAAATAGAATTCAACTGCTAAATCTGAAAGTTCGCATAAGTTCTATTTAGATCCCAATAAGGTATTAGAAATCCTACTAAAACTAAGTTTTATTTAAACAAACAAAACTTTAGATATACGAATTATAGTCGTAGAAGAATAAATGATTGAAAAATGATTAGAAAATAATAAGGCTAGGTAGTTCAATTAAATTTTTAATAATACAATCATCAAAACTATTTTAATAAATGATTAAAATATTATGAAACATTACATAAAACCCCTCCTCTCCTTCCTTTTATTATTATTATTATTATTAATTTTCCTTATTTTTAATTTGTGTCATCCAGTTAGTCCTTCTCTTAGTCTTTGTGAAGTCATTAAAATCTCATTACTGTCTAATATCCTATTTATGTTCCAACCAAACCAACACATTGTATCTCTTCTTAGAATTTATGAATAACTCCACAATCTCAAAATAATGATCTGTCAGAAGTACAACGATATTTTCTCTCTCTCCTCTACTATGATCTCTCTCTCTCTCTTTCTTTGCTTGCTTCTTTCTCGTTTCATTTCTCTTAGTTTCCTTACCTGTGGCTAAACAACTCTTCTTCTTCTTCCTCTCTTGTACCTAAACAAACCGCCCCTGTTTTGTTAAATGAAAATAGAGGAGCTTTCTTCTTATAATAAACTCTAATGAACTTGACAAAGGAGCTACTATTATCAAGGTTATCAAACTCACAATTCTACCTAGAATCATTAGAGGGTTTGTAAAATCGAAACGTAGAAACGTAAGTTTCTACAACTTATATAAAATAGCTTTAAAAAATTATAGATATACTTATAATAGTTATTTAAAACTTGAAGTACATGATGAAAATAAAAAAAATGAAGAAATTAAATTTTTTTTTCTATAAAAATTCTTAATATATAATCTAATATGTATAGAGAAAAGACAAATAGAGTTGAAACTAAACTTTTGCTCTCTTTTTTTTTTTTTTTAAGAAAAAGAGTTGTAAATTGAAGAGAACCAAACATTTGAACTTATTTTAAATTATTGACGATATAAAATTAAGTATATAGTTTTCTTTATAAACTTTGTAATTAGAGTTGAAACTTGAATAAAAACTGTGAACATAAAATAAGAGATTGGGAGAAAAAGAAAGAGGTAAAAAATTGGAATAAGATAAGATAGATGTTGTAATGCCTTAATAGTTGATGGCTTGTAAAAGGCTAGTTGTATTTTTTTTCCTTTAATTTTTTAGTCCATCCAATTTAGATATGTAGAATTGGTAAATTTGGTCCAAAACCTAAGTTTCTACCGAGTTTATATGTAAATTTGATTCAAAACGTAAGTTTCTATACAAAAAAAAAGACTCCACACCCGAGTTAACTTAGAAGAGCTACCTAAAATCATAAATTCGTAAAATCATATGGGTAAAATCATGATTTTGATAACTATAACTACTACCTAACCGAATTAAGGATTGCTAAACAAAGCGAAACCTCTAAAGATAAACATTACGTTATATTCAATACCTCCAATGATCCATTGGACAAATTGATTTAGTTCATTTCTCCATTGGATCATCTTAGGCTTGTCATCATTTCCATAAATACATTGAGAAGCTTTAGACAATCTGGTAGTTTTTTATGCTAATGACGTACATTCCCCTCTCTTCAATCCTAATGAATCAATTAATTGTCTTTTGAGTTATCTCTGTTTATTACCCGTGATACTATTGCTATAACAATTGAAATCTAAGCCAAATTGTGATTTTGAAGAATTTGATATCTTGTTTGATTTATGCTGTGATCCCAGGTTCCTTATTGACAGAAGAGATAACTAGTGGCTTTATTTAACCCCTATCTCAATTTTTTGAATAAAGTAAGTGATAAAGTTAAAAGAAAATAAGTATATATATTAAAACAAAGAGGGAAAGGGTATCAATTTATACGTTGGATCAATGAACTAGTTCGACAACCTACAATTTATAATAATAATAATAACACATCTTAATAATTGAATTGGAGCACCACTTTTAGGATATTAAATACCATGATTTGGAGGTAACATAAATATTAAATATTTATCATACTATAATATGTTAAAAAAATTAAATATAACAAAATTTATTAATATAACAAAAGTGGTGTATGGTATCTACTAGTATTTATAGGCATAATTAAGGATATAATGCATATGTCACTATAAAAATATTTCTTAAGAAATAGTAATGTTCTAGCAACATATCTAACATACTTTATTAAATAGTAAATATAATTATATTATAATATTTACATTATAAGAACTTACAGTATATTGATAGGATATATAACATGTGATATATATAATATATTATATTAACATACAAATTCCATAATATAAGAAGTAATATAATACATGTCCGTAGGGTACTAATGTAGATTAAGTATCCCATCTAAATACTTATTATCTTTCACACTTTCTAATTATCGGGTGATCCCAATACAAATATTGACCTTCTAATGGACTATTACGATCTCTAATAAATCCTATAGTCGAGTGAGTACTTCTAATGACTATATTTGTTTTGTGATTGTAAATTAGTGCACCCAAATTATATATATTAATAAATTGATGCTTGGAGTTCGGGAATATGCATATGATTGAATACTATTTGCTTGTTGTGCAAAATATGGTTAAATATGGTAACTAAAGAATTGATTGTATAATTGCTCTTTACTTGATTTGAATGGTTTGTTGATATTGGTTGATCACATAATAAATTGATTTAATTATATTCAGCTTTCCTTAAATTAAATGGACCATGCAACGACCATGCATTACATTACTTATTTTGACCGTCAAAGGCCATGCGGGGGTTATTTCTAAATATTGAATTAAAGTGTTTCAATATGGTGCACTTGGACAATATGACTTTACCTTTGCTTGCAGGCTTACTAGGTGTTAGAGATGCTAACTACTTAGCTGAGGGTCAAGTTTAGAGATCTTTGCTGTAGGGTGTGAGTATGGACTACGGAGGCTACTTCATCATTAGACTTAGGAATTTATGTACTACTGGATTTTTGGAAATGAAAGTATATTTCATGAAATATAAAATTTAAATTTATGGTTAAAAACTAAAGTGTTAGAACTAGGTTATGATTGGTGCCAATGAATCTCCAACCCTTACTTCGGAGGTATTAAATCGATGTTGCATGCAGTATTGGTCAACTGCATATATTATTTAGCATTTTGCTTGTTCATGCATTATTATGTTTGTTAATAAATTATTTGATAACCTACTTACTAGTATAGTATGAGGGATATCTCACTAAGTTTGTGTAGCTTATTCCCCAATAGTTTTCTTTTGCAAGTTGATTGATAATTGGGCATGGATTAAGAGTCGAGTATTGAGTGCAAATATTAAGATGATTTAGAGGTTAGAACTAGAAATAGAAATAGAAATAGATTGTATAGCTTGTTTGAACACTAAATGTAATTACTATCCTTGTATTTTGATATTGCAACTTCAATAAGTTTAAATTTTAGGTCTTTACTACTCGATCTTATTGTTTAGTAAGAGATACCAATTCTTTACGGTTTTGAGAAACTATGGAATATTGGATATTCATAGTTATTTATATTTTTCAATATGTTAATCAATTAAAAATAAAAAACTTTAATGATAAATTATTTAAAGTCTTACAATTTTTAACTTGTAAGGAGGTTTTTGTATCGTGAGTGTATACATGATATGAAAATTTTAGGCAATTCTACTAAACCCCCTATAGGGTCCTAACATTTGTCATCATTGAGAATATCAGGCTAGCTCATCCTTGGCTTAATGAGTGTAGTTGCTTTTGTTGGTTTCTTCGTTGACTTTATCTATTGTTGCTGCAACTATGCAAGTGGTGTTGGACAAAGTGAAGTAGAAGGTTTTTGTTGTTTAGGCCAATGTAAAGAGAGAGTAGTAGAAGATGGGAAGAAGATGAAGTAGCCTATTGAGAAGGGGAAGGGTAGACTTTAAGGTCTTGCTCAAAGAAGAGTAAGAAGAAGGGGAAGAAGGGTAGTAGATGATCCCTGGAGGAGTCTCAATTGTACAAAGTGTAGGGGGAGGTTTGGGGTAAGTGCTAATTGCACCTATAGGTAGTAGTAGTAGGGTTACATAAGTTGAAGGGCCTCATAGGATCGAAGTGGTGGAGGGTGGTAGGTCTGGTGGTAAGCTAAGAGCGCGTTATACGTCAGCTCATTGGGTAGATGGTTGTTCTTAAGAACAGTAAGGGGACTTAGAGATGACCCCGTAGAATGTTGGGGTAGAAGCGATAGAGGTTCCAGATAATGAAGAGGAACCCTTGCCTTTAGTGCCTTATGACAAGCAGCCAGTGATGTAGCACGAGCCTAAGCCTTTAGCTGGTGTAGCGGGGAGGCCCTTTAGAGAGGATTGATTAGCTTTACATTAGGTTTAGGCACTTATTTGCTAGAATGATGGATGTAGAGGCCTCTGTTGATTTGCTCTAAAGGTACAATAAGGTAGGTTTTATATTTATTACTTGTGTAATTATTTTATATTGTTTTCCTAACTGAGGTGTTTTTTTGTTTCAACTATATGACCTACTTAAGTATGTGCTCGCATTCAATCATAAGTACTAACGGTTGATGTGGAGTGAGGTAAGGTTCGAGGTGAGCAAGCTTTGAGGGGCTCTTAAGGAGGAGGAGAAGTTAGTAAAGACCTCTCTACTAGGTATGTAGAGTTGGAGCAGCAACACTTAGAGCTCAGAGAGCAAGTGGAGAAGTTAAAAGCCAAGTTGGAGGGGGCCAAAGCTTTCAGGAAAACTTCCGAAGAGGAATTAGCTAGGGTAAAGGTGGAGCTTAAGGGGAAGAAGGAGGAGCTAGAAAGCACTTGGGTTGGCTTAGCTCTAAGGGAAGCTAAGCTACTAAGGGATGAAGGCTTGTTTGTTGAAGTGAAGTGAGAGCTTTTCCTCAAAACACTATGTAACCCCTTTGTGGATAAAGCACTAAGCAACGCTGGCTTTACTATAGCCATGGAGGCTCTGAAGGTAATGTGCAAGCACTTCTTGATTGTAGACCCGATGTTCCTTAACTGGTTTAATGATTCGAAGGCTATTGGCAGTGGAGAGGGGTGGGGGGAGATATCCTCAAAGGGCTCTAGCGGAAGGGATTCTAGGGACGATGAGGAAGGAGAGAAAGAGGGGAAGCTGGTTGGGAAGAGGAAGTGGACAAGAACATACTTATAGATTAAGCCTAATTGGCTTCGTTTTGTTATTTTTCATGTCTTTGTTTAAGACACTATAGGTAGTTCGGGAAATGTGCCTATTTATTTTTAAGGGGTTGGGATTATGGTTCCCCCTTCTTTAATGTAAATGCCCATCGTTATGAATGGAACTTGCTTCATTTTCAATTTGTTGCCCTCTTACTTTCTTCCATTGTTATCCTCTTCTCATCTTGTTACATTGTTGTCCTTGCTGTCTTGATAGGCATTGGAAATGAAGAAAATTTTCTAAGCTTTAGTATATGTTTAGATTATAGGTTATCCAATGGCCTTGAGTACGAAATAAGCTAGTTGACTTAGGTAGATCTTTTATGGTATCATGCAATTTCTTGAGCAGGGCGTACTTACTTAAACATATCCCTTATGACATCAGGTTATCTCTTGGGCAGAGTGCATGCTTGGTAGCAGTACAGCCTTGGGTATCATACCTTCTAGAAGGCATTCAATGCGTGTATGATGAATTGATATTCCTTAGGGTGTTGGTTAAGCTTCCCCTTTCTTGTGGACCATTGGATGAGTGTTACATGGACACCTGGCATTGTTTTAGGCCCTTTATATAAAGGGTGTATGGGTCCTTTATTCCCTTAACAACAACATTCCAACACTATTTTGTTAAGAACCATTTTGAGAGCCGATGTCTCCTCTTTGCTTCGCAACAAGCAAGTCAAGGATGATTGGAGTAAGGGAGAGAATATACAAGCTCGGCAGGGTGAATCTTCGTAGATCCTTATTCAAGTAGTAATTGTGAGGTGTAGGGAGTTGCCCAATAATAGGAAATGGGCTTCGAATGGCGACTGAGAGGTATATGCTTACTTCTCGGTCTGATCTTGCGAAGGTAAGACTTCGGGTGTCCATCTACTAATTATTGGGGGTAGCTACATTGTAGAGGGTTATCCATCTGCATGATGTTGTAAGCGGGGCCCTTAGGTGCTGCCTCCTAAATCTTCATGTAGGCAGGGCCTCTATGATGACTACGGTGGCAAAGGAGGCCTTTTTCTTTACCTGGATTTTTCAACCAAGGTGGCTTGAAAGAGACTGGTTAGATGGTTGCAAGTTCCCCTTATCACTTTGTGGGTAACTTAGTTGGAGGGGTTGGTTTAACCTTTGATGGTCCCCCCTAGGCTACTTTAGTGGGCAGTTAGTTCATTTAAGTGGAGTAAGGACCTCCCTTTGAAGTTGTCAAGGCCTTAGAGGCCTAATACTCAACTTAATTGAAAGTTGAAGATGTAGTCTCGTATCTCACAATGGAAACCATGAGCTAAGTTGAAGTTGAGAGCAGTTTGTCCTAAAGCGGAGCCTAGTGTGAGCAACTCAGTCGAAGTTCAGAGTAGGCGGGAAGACCCATTGCCAAGTAGTAGCTTAGGAACTAGCTTTATGCCTTTGTATTGTTTTGCTTTATTTCTATATGTACTTGGAATCGAGATGAGGACTTAGAAAAGCCTTATAATCTCTAATTATTAAATAAAGTTCTTGTGTATTGTTAATGCTCACTTGTCCAGTTTCCACTTAAGTTGTTTTATTTCCGTTCTTTTATTTATTGATGCAAAACGAGTAAGAGAGCCCTTTGAGTGCTTAGATGGCATAGACCATTGCTTGATAATTGGAACGTGGCTCTGTAGAGTTAGCATAGATACTAATATGGGAGTATACTCGAGGAAGAGTGTCGACTCGAGTATGGAGGAGTGTACTCGCATAAGAGAGAGGAGGTTACCTCACGGCATTAGTATATGTACTAACGTAGGCACATGCTTGGGGATGAATATTGACCTAAGTGTGGGGAACGCAGTATAGACCGCTGCTCAATCATTGGAATGTAGCCCATGGGGTTAGTGTATCTACTAACTTGGGCTCATGCTCATGGATGAATATCAACCCTAGTATAGGGAACATAGTGTAGACTATTGCTTGGTGATTGGAACGTAACACGTAGGTTTAGTATATGTTCTAACATAGACGTACAGTTGGGGATGAATATTGACCTAAGTGTGGGGAGTGTACTAAAAACTACTACTCAGTGATCGAAATATAGCCTGTAAAGTTAGTGTATCTACTAACATGAGCATACGGTCAAGGATGAATATCAACTGGAGGTGGGAAGCATAGTGAAAACCACTACTCGGTGATTAGAATGCAGCCCATGGATTTAGTATATCTATTGACATAGACGTATGGTTATGGATGAATATTGACCTGAGTGGGGAGTGTGGTGAAAACCACTACTCTATGATTAAAACGTAGCTCGTGGAGTTAGTGTATGTACTAACGTAGGCACACGCTTGGTAATGAATATTGACTCAAGGTAAGGGTATGGTGTAAGCCAATAGCATTGTAAAGTAGTATAGACAAGTGCAGAAACTCACCATTTCATTAATGACGACAGTAATTACAAAGCCTTCCAAGCACATCATGATACTTAGTGAAAATACTATCTTAGATTACTAGAATTTCATGCTTTAGGAATGGCCTGTTTGTATAAGTTCTTTAGTCTGCAAGCTCTTTTTCCCACTTCTTCGATCATACGTACTAAGTCTTCTCAATTAGGGGCAAGCTTGCGCCACCCTTCTAGCAAGCTTGTAGCTTTTAGCTTTCTGTACACCAAGTCTCCAGGGTGGAAAACCTTGTGTAAAACACTAAGCTAAACTCAAGAGATGGTAGGGGGGGATGAATTGAGTTTATAGGACAAATTGCAATTCTTTTTGAAATTACAAATTAAGTACAATAACAAGAATAATCAAGACAACAATAAAACAATAATAGGTGCGAAAATTAAAAGAGATAAAGGTAGAGAGATTCAAGCTCGAATATAATATGGAGTTCGGACCCTACCCCCTACCCCTAAGTCTTTATAGACCCATAAAAGCCTCTAATTGAAGACTTCACACCACTTTATTAATCACTTAAGAAAATGCTCAAAGAGCTATATAAGTTTACACAATCATTATTGCATACAACAATCTCTAGTGTAGTGCTCTTCTTTCTCTCAAGATTACAAAGTATATAAACACTTAAGTACTATACATTAAATCTCTTTTGTTTGATTGTAAGTAAAGAGTATAAGAGACAATTTGTAAGAAATAAGGCTAAAGAATTTAAGAGAATATGTTTTGATTGCAGTAGAATATTAGCACTATAAGTCCCGTGTAAGATATCAAGAGGGGGGTGAATTGATATCTTTTGCAAAAATTAAAACTTTTTTATTTAAAAACAAAATCTCTCTTAATATCTTAAATGGTACGGTTAAAAATTAATTGTTTAACTTATGGTATGAATAATAACAATAGTAAAGATCATAAAGTAAATGAAGTAAGGAGAAAGAAAATCAAATAATCAATTTATAGAGCTTTGACCTCTTGCTTATTACTCTCTTCCAGCTCTATCGTTAGGGATCCAGTCTTCCCACCAGTATCGTTCCATTAGTCCAATTGTTGCACTAAACAAAGATCAATTAGAGATTACAAGGATATCCAGTCGCTTCTTTATCCTATCTCACTAGCTTCTTCTTAAGCTATATATAGGACTTAGAGAACTATCTAATCCTCTCATATTCATTTTATAATGTTAATAACTTTTACAAGAAAAGTGAGATAATACAAATAAATATCCCTTTACAACTTTTGCATAAAAGCAATTACAATGAAAACTGATTTCGCTTAGTTTCTAACACAATTTCTAACAATGTTTCTAATAGCATTCACGAGAGAGATTTGAATTTCAATTCTTTTCTTAATCTTCTCTGTCAATCTTATGCAACTTCTATTTATCTTGGATCAACCTTCTCTGTAACAACTAGAAAACGGCTATTTCTTGATATTTCTCTAAGCAATTTGATTTAAACATAATTGGTTTTGTTGTTGGAAAAATATCCTAAGAAAATAGGAACTAAATATTTGAAATTTAAAAATTCGAACCAAGCTAATTCTGATTTGTTTCTTTGTTGAGTTTGAGTCAATAGACAGTTGTTGCATGAGGTGATTTATTCCAATCCTCCATTAATTACATGGAAAATGAAAAACACATTTAAAAAATAAAGATAAGTATGAAAAGATATGACCAAATCTTCATATAACCTATTCCTTGAGAAACAGTCCAATATTACTTGTCTTTCTACCATGAACAAATCTTCTACATTCTTCAATAATTCTATTTGAATTTTGTTATAAAATTCTCATAAAAGATCAGGTTAGATTTATCTAACAATATTCAGCCTTATCTTTAACAAAATATCTTCAAATTCAAGAATTTGTTTTCAACAAACTAAGCCATAAACTTATCTTGAGAATCTATTATATCTAACTTTGCAAACACAACTTTGTCCAATAAATTCTTGTATAGAAATCTAAAAAATTTACTTGAACCTGGTACATCAAAATCCTTTTTCGATTAATAACCTTACTTTAACCTTGAACAATCTTACCAAGACTGTTAGAAAATCTTCTTCCTAAAAATATATTGCTCAAACCTTAATCGCACAATCTACAAATCTGATTCTTAAGCATTCTTTAAAAAAAAATCCAACTTAAGATCTCCATGGACTTAACTATCTTAGTGGAATGAAATTGAGTATATTTTCCTAATATACCCAATAAGGTGGAGCTAGTCTTTCTTGCAAATTTATCCAACTTAATTTGTTCAAGTTAGTTAGAAAAAGACTTAGATACAATAGCTTATCACAATATTGAATGTAAATTGTATTGTTCTGATCATTTGCTAATACACATTCTGACAAGTACAAACTCAAGCTTATTTTCCTCTTAATGCTTATTTTCTTTAGAACATCTTGCATTCTTAAAAAGCTTGTTAAGTTAAGTTCAATCAGATCTTTTTGTTATCATCAAAATATATTAAGAGAAAACTCAACAAGTACTTAATTCTCTTTGGTCGGGTTGTTGAGCATTTATATCAACTCATTGAATTCTTCCCGTTATCATGCATTAAATACTCCAACAGTTACTTCAAATAGACTTACCAGCATGCTATTACCTTACTCTTACTAACATGCCATTACCTTACTCTTATCGACATGATGATAAGAAAATATACTACTAGCATGAATGCCGGCAAGTGAACCGGCATGTTGGCTCCTTAAGGTCAATTAGCTTTTCTTTGTGTTATTTAGGGCTTTACAACATCAATGTAGGGATTAAAGACCACTTGCATGCTCCTAAACCCAAGGACTTGCTTAGATGCTTCGCCGAGTTGTCTAAGGTGAGTTAATTGCCAAGGAGCAGTACATACCCCAGTTTGATTTATCGAGCTACTTTGCTTTCTACATCACCCAAGAAGCTACCGAGGTGACTAGCTGACATGTTGAGCTTACTGCTCTGCTACATACCTCATTCCAAGCATCGAATTAGGATGTAGCTAACCTCATCGACGCCGAGGTTGAGTTTATAATAGTTAAGAACCGATCATCCAAGGCTGATTTGCCCCTAAATCAACCTCACTCCAGCCCCGGTTGCTTAAGCTATCGAACTTTTGACACTGACTTGACTTGATTGGGATTTGCCCCTATTCAACCACTAGTGTCATGGGGGCTACAGAATGAGCAAACCGCGTGCATGCTGTCTTTTTTGATATTCGTACTATCCTTTTCTAACAACAGATATTCTTTTGCACGATTACATTGATTCTCCTGTAAATTATTCCCCCTTTTCCTTAGCTACTTGAATCCTTTTCCATAATTTCCTGTAACCTAGGACTTACCTTAATTTGGTACTACAAATACTTGCAAATTGTAATAGCTACATCATTAATATACAGATAATATACTGAACTTTTCACACTCTCTCGAACTAAGTATCCTATTACTTACTCTTGAGTTACTCTTATCTAGTCCATTAAGAGTGAATTAGTGGCGAGTGACCTTTAGTCTTACTTGTGCATCATATCAAGTATGACCCGAGCTCGTGCAAGGCATTAGTACGTCATATCTATCATCGATGTACGGGAACTCTGCTCAACTTTTGACTACCATTTATCTTTTGGACTATCTCGCGGCTCGGACCTACTCCTTTGGTTATGCATGATATTGGGTTTGTATGTTAATCCACAAATTCGTATCATCATAGTATTGGAGCTTGGCTATGTTCGAAGTTAGATTTTCTTACTGTGTTGTTTGAGTGGGTTTTTACTGTTCTCATGTGATAGAAGTTATATTATTAGCATTAGAGTTTAGGTAGTTGAGAAGTGTTGAGGGAAAACTCTATGCTTTGTTTTCCCCTGTTTCCTATATGAAAAACATAGTGTGCTTGTTTGTTTATTCATTATGTATAGTTGTCATAATAGTGGGAAGTGGTAGTTATTGTTCTGCTATTGTCATCATGGAAAGAACTTTGAGAGGTGTTTTAAACATCAATTATGTGAGCTAATCGACAATGTCAGATTCAAGTATTCAGGGAACTCTAAGAAACCGGTACTCAACATGGCTAAGGGTAAAAAGGAAGCTATATACCTTAGTCAATGGGTGATTGCCTAGATAGGCTTACTGACTTGGTAACTAGTTTAGTGACTATTATCTAAGAAGATACACAATGAACTAGAAGTAGCCCAACTAGAGAACGTGAATAGTAAAAGCGGGGCAATGGTCAGTTTGGTCAAGTTAATGCCCCAGCTTGACTACCCTACCCCCCTCTCTAAATTGAAGGAATAGGTAGGGATGCTAGGCGAAGACTAGCACTTGAAGAAATTAAAGAAGAAGAGGAAGGAGACGATGAAGTGAAGGAGTACTATAAACCTAGAGAAAGGAATGTATGAGCCCCTAGAGTTGAAGGATTAAGGATGCGTATTCTAAGCTTTTTTGGAAGTGGTGATACCAATGACTACTTAGATTGGGTAGATAAGATTAAAAAGTAGTTTGAATGCCATGAAGTGCTCGATAATGCGAAGGTTAGACTTATTATGTTGGAGTTTATTGGTTATGCCACCCAGTGGTAGAAGAACTTGCAAGCCACTCGATGCAGAGAAGGGGAATGAGAAATTAAGAGTTAGGATGAAATGAAGAGGGTTATGAGGAGAAGGTTTGTGTTGAGCTACTATTTACAGCATGCTTTCAAAAGATTACAGGAATTAAGGTAAGGAAGATTGACCGTTGAAGCTTATGTCAAGGAATTCCATATGTTAATGATTCGATGCGAAGTTAGTGAGCTAGAAGACCGAATTGTATCTCGATTTATCGGTGGACTGAAGTATGAGATCGGAGATATCCTAGAAACTATGGATATTAGGTCACTTGATGACATGATCCGAGTTGTCGAGAGGATAGAAAAGCGTTAGATAGGAAGGTTCTGACCACCAGTTAGTAGCTGAACTGTTCTGAGTAGATCTATATGAATGGGGCCAAGTAAGGTTATTGAGACTTGACTTGCTTAGACTACCCAAGTAGAGGAAAAGGAAATTTTAAGGACGTTTGAGAAAGGGTGGAGTTTGGGTTGGAAGACAAATGAGATTAAGTGTTTCAAATGCCAAGGATTTGGACACATGGCTACTTAGTGTCCAAACTATGGTGATCTAAGGTGAGGTGTTGACCATCAAAGTGGACAGTACCGATGAAGAAGTAGAGGAGCTAAAAGAGGACGGACAGGCCGAGTTGTCTAAGGAAGAAGTTATCTACAATAAAGAAGGAAACTTTGTACTGACCACTCTAGTGTTAAGGAGGACAATGAATGTCGGTCTTATGCCCAAAGATGAATAGAGAGAAAATATCTTCCATGTCGGATGCAAGGTGAATGAGTTACTGTGTGCCCTGATCATTGATAGTGGGAGCTACACCAATGCAACCTTTGCATTTATGGTCCAACATTCGAAATTGCCAACTAAGCTATACCTAAAACCTTATAAGCTTCATTGGCTCAATGATAAGGGAGCCTTACAGGTGAACATATCTATGCCGATTTGTATTGGCTAATATCAAGATGAAGTGCTCTGTGATGTGCTACTTATGAGTGCATCCCACATTCTACTTAGATGACCATGGATATTTGATTGAGCAGTGATATATGATGGAAAGAGGAATACATGTTCCCTAAATGCCTGAAGGCAAGGGGGTGAAATTGAGTCCAATGATTGCCAAGCAAGTAAAGGTCATGCAGTCTTAACTGAGTTGAACTTTGAAGAAAGAGGCTTTAGTATTGACTCGAACCGAACTGAAAAGAGACATGGAGCTCGAAGGACCAAACTAGCTACTAGTTCGAAGGATGTTGGAGATGAGGTTTAAGGAGAGGCGGCATTTTGCTAAAGTGACAACATTACTGGAAGAGATCGCTGACCTATTCCTAGATGAGTTATTGGAAGGTCTGCTTCCCATTTAAGGTATCGAACATGCAATCGACTTACAACCAGGAGCCACACTATCGAACAAGTCTGCCTATAGGCTAAACCTTGAACAGGCTTTTGAGTTGCATAATTAAGTATATGAGTTGATGATGAAGGGGTATGTCCGTGAGTCCCTTCATCTACGTGCAGTGCCAGCCTTATTGGTGCCAAAGAAAGATGAGTCTTAGAGAATGTATGTAGATAATTGAGCAATAAATCAAATCACCATCAAGTATAGGTACCCCATACCAAGACTTGACAACATGCTAGATGAGTTGAGTGGAGCAAGAGCGTTCTCCAAGATTGACCTCAACTTAGGATACCATCAAATCCAAATGTGAGAGGGTGATGAGTGGAAAATTGCATTCAAAACGCACCATAGATTGTATGAATAGCTTGTAATGCTGTTCATACTATGCAATGCACCGAGCACATTTATGCGCTTGATGAATCATGTACTTCGAGAGTTAATCAGGAAGTTAGTCAAGGTTTATTTTGATAACATCTTAGTGTATAGCCTCGACGTAGAAACTTACCAACATTACCTCTAAAGAGTCTTTACAAAACTCCGAGCTGAATGGCTTTACGCAAATTTGAAGAGTGCAACTTTTTCTAACTCGAAGTGATATTCTTAGGATTTGTTATAAGTGGCAATGGCATATGAGTTAATGAAGAGAAGATTAGAGCGATCATTGAGTGGCTAATGTTGATCGCTTCGGCCGACGTAAGGAGTTTCCATGGCCTAGCATCATTCCATCATAGGTTTATAAGAAATTTTAGTACAATTGTGGCCCCACTCATCAAACTCTCAAAGAAGAATGTTAAATTTAGATAGGGAGAGAAGGAGTAGAGGAGTTTTGAGGAAGTAAAAGAGAGGCTGACTACAGGCCCTGTCTTAGCTCTGCTGAGCTTCGATAAAGTGTCTAAAGTAGAGTGTAACGCGTTCGAACTAAGCATAGGTACTGTGTTGATGCAAGAAGGCCAACCTATCGGTTACATTAGCAAGAAACTTTAAGGAACTACACTCAACTATTCTGTTTATGATAGGGAGTTCTACTCCTTAATCTGAGCCCTAACGGTATGGCAATACTATTTGTTACCTAAGGAATTTGTGATTTATACTGATCATGAATCCTTAACATATCTGAAGAGCCAACCCAAGTTGTCTCGAAGATAAGCCAAATGGGTTGAGTTGAAGGAAGGTTTTTCTTATGTCGTAAAATATAAGAATGGAAAGAACAATGTAGTAGCCGAAGCCTTATGAAGACAACACTCTCTCCTAACCGAGCTACGGACCAGGTTGCTTGCCTTTACAACAATAAAGAATTTGTATGCTAAGGATCCATACTTTGGTTCTATCTATGTTCGGTGTGAGGAAGGATAAATACTGGATGACTATCACAAGGAAGACGGATACTTATTTAGGAAGAGGAAGCTATGTATCCTAACCCATTCCATAAGAGAATTATTAGTGTGTAAGGTACATGGAGGAGGATTGATTAGACACTTTAGTCAATGTTAAACCCATGAAGTGCTATCTGTGAGATTCTTTTGGCCAAGATCGATGGGAGTTGTACAATCTATATTGGAAAGGTATACGACCTACCAAAAGGCGATGAGCTAAGCCAAGTAAGGACACTATCTACCCTTACTCATCTCGACCAAACCATGGTCCGTTCATGCCGGGATTACTGCAGACATCTCGAAGGAAGGATTCCATTGTGGTGGTCATAGATCGATTTAGCAAGATGGCTCATTTTGTACCTTATTCCAAAAGTAACGATGCTTTAACTATCTCTTTTCTTTTCTTGCAGGAAGTGATCAAGCTTCACGGAGTGCCCGAAACCATTGCTTCGAATCGAGACCTAAAGTTCATGAGCCACTTTTGGAGCATACTATGGAGAAAAATAGGAACCAAGCTATTGTATAACACGTCTTTCCATCTACAAACCAATGGGTAGATCGAGGTTGTCAATAAAATCGTAGGAACTTTGCTATGGGTTGTTGTCAAATGAAACATGATTGATTAGGATCTATGTCTGCCGATCATTGAGTTCACCTACAAGAGGACTACCTACAGTATGACAAACATATCTCCATTCAAGGTTGCCTATGAGTTCAACCTTGAGCTCTCGATGGACTAAGCACCTTAACTGAGACTCGATGATGACCTACCTGCTGCCGAAAGAGTCAAAGCCATTAGAGCCATACACCAGAAGGTATTAGAGCAATTAAGCCGAGCTATTACTAAGCTCAAGAAGTGAGACCGAGGACGTAATAAGAGAAAATTTCAACCAGGTGATCTGGTTTAGATACATCTCGGTAAGTAATGATTCCTAAAATTAAGGAAGAGCAAGTTATCCCCTAGAGTTGACAGATCCTATAAAGTGCTTGAAAAGATCAATCTTAATGCCTATAAGATTGAACTACCTGAAGGATATGAAGTCTCAGACTCCTTCAACATTACTGATCTCTAACCTTACACTCCTAAGGATGAGCAACTTGGAGCTGAGCCAAACTTGATCTCAAATTTCAAATAACTCGGAGGGGATGATAGGGATTAGGGATAATCACACGCTTTCGAACCCGAGGACTTGCTTAGATGGTTCGCTGAGTTGTCTAAGGTGAGTTAAGTGCTAAGGAGCATTGCATACCCCAGTTCGATCTGTCGAGCTACTTTGCTTTCTACATCATCCAAGAAGTTGCCATGGTGACCAGTCGACGCGTCGAGCTTACTCTTCTACCACACACCCCATTCCAAGCATTAGATCAAGATGCAACTAACCTTACCAATGCCAAGATTGAGCTGACAATAGTTAGGAGCCAATCATCCGAAGCCAAGTTGCCCCTAAATTAACCTCACTCTAGCTCTAGTTACCCGAACTACCGAACTTCTGACACCAACCTAACTTGATTGGGATCTACCCCTACTTAGCCACCAGTGTCATGAAGGCTATAGAATGAGCAAACCATATATACGTTGTCCTTTTCTGACATCCGTACTATCAACGAATATTCTTTTGCATGATTACATTGATACTCTTTTAAATTATTCCCCCCTTTCCTTAGCTAGTTAGAATCCTTTTCTGTAATTTCCTGTAACCTAGGACTTACCTTAATTAGGTACTATAAATACTTGCAAATTGTAATAGCCGAATCCTTTATATACAGAGAATACACTGAACTTTTCAACTCTCTCAAGCTAAGTATCCTACTACTTACTCTTAAGTTACTCTTATCTAGTCTATTGAGCGTGGATTAATAGCGAGTGACCTCCGGCCATACTTGTGCATCATATCAAGTGTGACCTGAGCTCATACGAGGTGTTGGTGCGTCATATCCATTGTCGGTACACGGGAACCTCTACTTAACCTTCGACTGCCATTTATCTTTTGAACCATCTCGTGATCTGGACCCATCCCTTTAGTTATGTGCGATATTGGGTTCATGTGTTCATTCACAAATCTGTATTAGTCAACCTGGTTCTTCCTTAAACCGTTATGCTAGTAGGTCAAGTATCACTTGAAAATACTTTTAACACACAATGAACAAATACACTTTGTAATCCAACTTTAAGATCATTTGATCACCATTCAAAAGATTAAATATCTTGTAATGGTAATTGATAGATTTAATTATTAGACAAATTCATCAATCTTGTTCAATTAACTTAATATGATAAAATAAGACTTAGTTTAATCATCCATTTTTGTTTTGTTCTCACCTAAATCAATTAGTGAACTTTTGGTTTAACATTCTCTCCCTTTTTTATGAGGACAAAACTCTTATATACTTAAGAACTCCCCTTAAATCCAATACTCCTCCCTTTATTTAGCACTCAATTTTAGGATATTTAAGAATCGAATAAGATTAAGTGAGTGTTTACAAAATGAGAGTATTGATTCCTTTTAGAACTTAAGATACACCAAGTTATAATATAAGTCCAAAAAGCCATAAAAGAGATAACCATTATCCAATTAACTTAACAAAATATAAATGAACTAATCTAAGCAATTTTATAATTTTTGACTTTTGAACGACTAACAACTTGAATATTTCTCCCCTTTTAGCCTCATAAAAAAAGAGGAAGATTCAGGTGATGAAGGGGGAAGAGATTTAAGTCAAAATTTTGGTAGAGTTCTGGCTTATACCAAAGAGTATGCCCCTTGCATGAAGAAGATCAAAGAAACACAAGGCTTGAAAGGAGTGATAAAATAGCTAGTAATGATAATAAAGAATAGCAAAACAAAAAGGATAAAAGTTTAGCAAACATACTACAAGGGCAAGAAACATCCAACAGTGATAGCAAGTCCATTAAGGACTAAAATTCACAATGTAACAAAAACATAAAGCAGCTAAAGGCTAAGTCCATAAGGAAAACATAAGAAAGATAAGAGAAAGTTAAAATAGACAACTAAGTAGCACGTGGATCATCATCCTGAGTTGGAGGAGGAAAAGGGCAAGAGGGGTAATGATAATTCAGTTAGAAATGACTATAAAGCCCTTGAAACCCACTGTAAAGGTGATCATGAATATCCTCCTTAAGTTGATTGAAGTGTATTTTGGAGTATTGATAGAAAGGGTGTTAACATGTAAGAGGAGCAGTTGGATCAAATGAAGGAAAACTAAAATCAGGTGGAGACTGGTGAGAAAAGCCTTTAGGAGGAAGAGTAGCATCATGACTCAAAGCCATATTAGAGAGAGTATGATCATTGTAACTGCCGGACCCATTTAAAGATGTAGGTGGGTTAGGTAGGTTATGTTCAGAGCCAACATCAAGGGGAGGAATTTCTTTCCTCCTAACCCAATTGTTGTACGTTTTCTTCTAGATCCCCTAACATATATCAATTAGTTCAAGATGTTTGATGTGAGTTACCTAGGGAGGTCTAGGGAACTGAACACCCTTGCAAATAAGCAATTGTGTAACCATCCGCCCAAACCATAAGAAAGCTTAAGAAGGGTTATTGGTGACATGTTTAAAACACTGAACCATAATACTGAATAAGTTGATTTGCTTATTCATGAGGAGAAAATAGAGGATTAATAAGTCTTAATTGGTAACATTAAATTGTTGTCCTTGACAAGCATAATAGCTATGGATCACAGTATGTTGGAGAATCTTGATCCTAAGGTTAAGTTAGATAACTGCTAAATTTTTTGCCTTTCCCTAGTTTCCTCTAATACCCTTATATCAAAAGACTCACTCATAGAATATAAGTGTAGAGGACAGTGAGACGTAATTCATCACTTGGATTTATTTTCAACTTAAGCTTACCCTAATCATCTAAGGAATTTGATGAGTTACAATAAAAGTATTTGAGAGTGTCATCATGTACCTCGTTTGGAAGCTGAAGGATATCAAGGACATGGTTGGTGATGATGCCGAGAATGGTCGCAATGTGAAATTCCTCGAGTATGTCCGAAGGATAGAATGTACTGGTATTGACTTCTAAATTAACAAACTTTTCAAAACATTGGGCATGTTGTTATGAAAGAAAGAGGTGGTGGTCATAAGCCGAAGGTACGAAACTACGAGCAACGTACGGTACCATGGTAGTTAGGAGAGGTGAGGACGAGAGTGAGGGAAGAAAAGAGGATAGGTAAGAATGTAGATAGTGTGAGTGATGGAAGTCGGGTTAATGGTAGAGGCATAAGAATGGTGATTGGCAGCGTGATGGTTGATGGGTAGTTTTAGAGAGAGAAAGTAGCATGAGGAAGAAGAAGAAAAGGAGAGGAGATAAGGTGAGATGAGTGAGAAGTGATTGAGGGAGTGCGAAGGTGATTGGGGTAGAAAAAATAGGATTTTGGTAGTGGAAGGAGGGTAGATCAAAGAGAGAGAGAGGTTAGGGTTTAGGAGGAAGAGAAAGAGAGGTTTTGGGAAATAATGGGAAAGAGAGAGAAAGGGTCGAGCACTTTTTGATTCGCACTTGGAAACTGAGATACTAACGTACTGGTAGTGTGGAAAGCTAGCATGCCAGTTATGGAAATAGAATTGTTGCAAGTTTGTTATAGAAAATAGTATACCGGTAGGTCGATGGTTAGGGATACCGGTATGTCAGTTGATATCAGGCAAGTGCACTTATCAGTTTTAATATAGCGGATGTGAGTTCGAGTCGATCCCTCAGAGACTTTGAGTACTAATATTAACCTTAACTCTATTATCTAACTTGAAAATTGTGATGAGTTGAATGAATTAAAAATATTAAAATTAACAAACTAACCTAATTATGAGACTTGATTAAATAATTTAGAAAACAATAAAACTAAGAACGACTTCAAGAATGTAATAACGTATTTAGGAATTATTTCCCCTAGTGTTTAACATGTGACCACTTAAAATATATTCAATTCAATTTCTATTATTCTTGACCGGAGGAATTCACAATTAAAGTTAATACCTTTCTCAAGCATATTAATCCTAATCCTAAATTATTTACCAGAATCTCTTCACTTAGTAATATAACTTAGAATTGCATTAATGTATAATAAATTCCCACACAAGCAATTAACTTTCCGGAAGAAACATGTATCTAATCTCTAAGTACACATGTAATTCTCTCCAATTAAGTAAATATCTAATTACACATGTAATTTCTCAATCATCATACATAATATCATAGATTGATACTCTAGAAATATCAATTAACAATTAAATAACATAATTGAATCAAGAAAAGATAGAAACTTCATTGAAAATTATCAATCTATCTAATAGTCACATGAAACCCTAGGTTCCATAATCTTAAATACAAGAGTTTTAAGCTATCATAATGAAACTAAAAACGATTTCCAACAAAATTAATAAATAAAACATGAAAACCCCTTTTGTTGATGATAAATCTCTTCAATCTTAAAGTTGGGTATTGCTTTCGCCTTTTTCTCCTCCTTCTCTTCAAGCCTCTTTACCTTTGAATGTCCCATCCTTCGTGTGAAACCCTAATATGTCCTTTTATAATGTATTGTAAGGTTTCCGTTTTCATCACCAGACACAGCCTGGGACACAGTTGTATTCCCAGGTTGTGTAACTTTCTGACTTTAGCAAATTTTCCTGGATGGACACATTTGTATCCCAGATTGTGTAACTTCAAAACTTCATAACTCATTCATTTGAACTCCAAATTGAGTGAAACTTGATTCCTTTTCTTCGTTTTTAATCCAAGAATGCGTTCAAACCTTGAAATCAAAATTTTACTCAATTAAGTTTCAATTTATTTTAAAAAAAAACCAAAGATGTAAAGGAAATACTATAAAATCACCATGTGAAATATATTTAAAATCAAAGTTATCATCGGTCCTTAGAATAGAACTAAAACCAACTTTTTATATATGTAGGTATACTGGCATATTGGTGGTTATAGGTGCCAACATGTCGATTCATGGAATAAAACTAAATCCAATTACTCATCTAGAGGGGTATACCAGTAAACCAGTGGTTGTGGATATCGGCATGTCAATTGTCTGCAATTTTGTAGAAAATGAGTTAAGTCTACTTCATTGGTCTAAGTTGCCAACTCAAGTTTATTTGGAGTGATTTAATGAGCATTCTAACACTTTAAACCAGTTTATTTGAGTTCATTAAGGCTTGGAAAAACTAAATTTAATCAAGATTTTAAAGGTTTAGCCAAATCGAACTCTAAAAGCAATGAAGTATATAACAATGAAGAAAAGTGCATATATAAGCAAGTCATGTGAGTAGCCATTGAGTTTTTGCACATCAATACTTCAAGCAAATTTCAAATACATGTTTGAGCATAGTAGGAGCAAATTATAGCTTTAAGGCTCTAGAAAATATAAAAATCACTATATGAGTTCCTTAAGATCAAAGTTAATCATGTAAGTAACTAGTAAGTAAGTAGAGATCCTTCCTCAATTTCTAGATAAGTTCATGCTTCAAATATGTTTGAAGTTATCAAGAAGCATAAGAACACATGATTAAACTAAGTAGCATTCATATTGATATAAATAGACAAGAAAAGCTCCTCATAACACTTAGTGCCTAATAAAGGTTTAAAGAGGTCAATTATGCATAAAATTCAATTTAAGCTAGTTTGATCACTCAAACATGATTTAGGGATGAAAATAAACAGGTGAAGCCTAGTTTTAGGCATTAAAATTGATACATGATGAATTTGTGCATATGTGAACTTGAATACATTATGAATGACTTCAAGTATGCCCAAAACATGCTAAATGTGATATTTAATACATGAAATCCATATGATCATGTTTCTTATATCTCATAGTGTGGATTTAGTTGGTTAACCTACTTAGTATGTCATTTTTGCTCAAAAATGCTATCTTATTTCTTATGTATTTAGCACTCATTTTGCATGATCATTCCCAATTCTCTTCTTACAGTGCAAAATCTTTCCTCACTTAAGGGTTTAGTGAAGATATAAGCTATTTGATTGCTAGTATAAAATAATTCTAAGCAAATATCATTGTTTTGCACATGATCACAAATAAAGTGATGTTTAATTTCTATACACTTTGTCCTAGAACGTTGAAATGGATTTTTGGTCAAATTTATAGCAGTTATATTATCACATCTTATTGGGACATTGGTGAATTTTAAACCATAGTCAAGCAATATTTGCTTCATCTATAGTACTTGGGTACAACAATTACGGGCTGCCACATATTCTACATCAGTAGTAGAAAGTGTTACTAAGTTTTGTTTCTTTAAATGCCATGATACTAATGAATTACTAAGGAAGTGATACGTGCTGCTTGTGTTTTTCTGATCAACTTTGCAATCGGCGAAGTCGGCATTGAAATATCCAACAATATCAAATTAGGTGAACTTAGGATACCATAAGCCGATTTCAATAGTGCTCACAAGATACTTGAAGATGCGTTTGACCGCATTAAAGTGAGACTCTTTAAGGCAAGATTGAAATCGTGTACATAGATACATAGCAAACATGATATTAAGCCTAGATGTAGTTAAATATAGAAGACTTCCTATCATATCCTTATTCATCTTTTCACAAATGTTCTTTCCACTTTCTCCTTTATTAAGTTTTAGAGCGGTGCTTGTTAGAGTTGACTTAGTCTTATAGTTTTCCATTTTAAACCTTTTTAAAAGCTCCCTAATGTATTTAGCTTAGTTGATGAAGGTTCCATCTTTGGTTTATTTAACTTGAAGACCTAAGAAATAGTTGAGTTTTCTTATCATACTTATTTCAAATTCATTTTTCATACATTGGACAAACTTATTAACTAAATCCATGTGAGTAGCACCAAACACAATGTCATCTACATATATTTAGACAATTAGTATATGATCATTGTGTTGCTTAATGAATAATGTTGTGTCAAGTTTCCCTCTAGTGAATTCATTTTTTATTAAGAAGCTACTCAATCTTTTGTACCAAGCTCTAGGAGCTTGCTTAAGTCTATACAAGGCTTTATCAAGCTTATATACATGTTCTAGGAATTCACTATCCTCAAATCTCAGTAGTTGCTCTATATATACTTCTTCTTTGATATAGCCATTTAGAAAGTCACTTTTAACATCTATTTGATATAGTTTAAAGTCTTTATATGTGGCAAATGCTAAAACCATCCTAATGGCCTGTAATTTAGCAACTAGAGCAAATGTCTCATTGAAATCAATTCCCTCTTCTTGGTTATAGCCTTTTGCAACTAGACATACCTTGTTTCTTTTTACTATTATGGTTTCATCTAACTTGTTTTGAAACACTCATTTTGTTCCAATTACTGGTTTATCTTTTGGTTTAGGTACTAAGTTCCATATCTTATTTTTAGTAAATTGATTTAGCTCTTCTTGCATAGCTTGAATCCAAAATTCGTCCTTTAAAGCTTTATCTACATTTTTTGGTTCAAGTTGAGATAAGAACACTACGTTACTTAGATTCTTATGAAGGGCTCTAGTCTATACCTTATTAAATGGTTCTTCTATTATTAGATCCTTAGGGTGATTTTTCACAAATTTCCATTCTCTAGGTAAGTCTATGTTAGAGTTTTCAACAATTCCATCTTGCCTAAAAGATTCCTTCTCAATTGAAGTAGATTGATTCTTGTTAAGTCTAAGATCGTCCAAATGAGCACTAATGTTCTCTGTTTCATCATTAAACTCTTTATATGCATATGTATCATCAAATGCAAGATGAATTGATTCTTCTACAACAAGAGTTCTTTTGTTATATACTCTATAAGCCTTACTAGTAAGAGAATAACTAAGAAAGATGCCTTCATTTGATTTTGAATCAAATTTTCCTGGTTGTTCCATTCAATTATTAAGAATATAACACTTTGTTTCAAATGGATGAAAAAATGATATGTTATTTCTTTTGTCTCTCTAAATCGCATAGGAGATTTTCTTAAGAATAAGTCTTATGAAAACATGATTTGATATATAACAAGCCATATTAACCGCTTCAGCCTAAAAATACTTAGGTAGATTATTGTCACATAGCATAGTCCTAGCTATTTCTATAAGGGTCCTATTTTTCCTTTCATCAACTTCATTTTGTTGTAGAGTTCTACGTGCCGAAAAGGTATGTTCTATTCCATTTTTATTACAAAAGTCTTCCATTTCATAATTTTCAAATTCTCCCCCATGATCGCTTTTTATTAAGACAATAGAAAGACCTTTTTTATTTTGGATCTTCTTACTATAATTCAAGAATACATGATACGTTTTATCCTTGTTCGCAAAGAAGAAAGTCAAAGTGTATTTAGTGAAATCATCAACTATGACCAAGGTATATCTTTTCCCTCCTAAACTTAAGGTTTGGGTTGGACTAAATAGATCCATGTGTAGCAGTTGGAGTAGCCTAGAGGTTGAGATGGCATCTTTTGATTTAAAAGATGACTTGGTTTGTTTGCCATATTGACATACCTGACATGTTCTATCTTTATCTAAACTAATCTTAGGTAATACTTTAACAAGATTCCTTTTAGCTAGTTTTGATAAAATATTTACGCTAGCATGTCCTAACTTCCTATGCTATAACCAACTATCATTGTTTTGAGTGGATAGATAAGTTTCAGGAGAACATGAAAACATATTTAAAGTCAATTTTGTAAGTGTTTCCTCGCCTATACCCCTCAAAATGGATTTGATCATTGTTAATGTTTTTCAATGGAATACTTAGATGCATGAAAGATAACTTTGTATCCTATATCATACAATTGCTAAAACTAAGTAAATTATGTTTCAAATTATCAACAAGTAACACATGCTTAATAGTAAGATCATCATTAATGCAAATGTTACCTTTTCTAATAACATGAGCATTCTGATTATCTCTAAAAGTCACATTTCCTACATCCTTTAAGTCTATAAATACAAACTTAGATACGTTTCCAATCATGTGTCTAAAGCAACCATTACCTAAGGTCCATTTGTTGTCTTGCCTTAAAGGACCCTACAAAATAAATGGTTATTTCCTTGGTACCCACTTTAGTTTGGGTCCTTTGGGGTTAATTGTTATAATGTAAGCTTGTTCCTTAGGGACCCAAACCATTTTACCTTTGTTATATAAGGAAAGATTGCGACATAATGCACATGTATGTGCAATATGACCATATTTTCCACAATAGTTACAAGTTTTACTTGATGCCTTAACAAAGTAGCTTTTGTATGCTTTATACACATTCTCTTTAATATAACTTATTTCGGTTTTGTCTAACCCTTACCTTTGTGTTCTAAGGATTTTTTCTAAGTTTTTCTCTCCATCTACAAATTTTGCCATTATCTTCCTTAAATCATTTAAGATAGATTTTAGGATTGAGTTTTCAATTTCAAGTCTACCTAGTTTGTCAATTATACCTTCATCATCTTTTGCATCAAGTTTAAGTTCTTTCATTTCCTTTTCAAAATTCTCATTAGCTTCCTTTAATTTGCTATTTTCAACTATCAATTCATTGTTTTTAGTACTCAGCTCTTCATTCTCCTTTGTCAATTTCTCATTTTCAATTTTCAAGTATTCATTATCTCTTTCTAAACCTTCTTTTGCATCAACTACTTTTTGTATTCACTTTTGATAATGTAAAACTCATTACCTACTTCACTCATCATTTGCTTTAACATTTTATTCTTCTTTTGCATTTTTATGAATTCTTTCAATAACTCATCATACATTCTTCTAAGTTCATTAATGGAAGAGTCATGTGAGAGAGAGCATACCTCTTCATTGAGAGCCATGAAACAAGTTTCATTATAAGAGTTGCTAGAATTCTCATCACTCCATGTAGTTATCATAACCTTTTTTCTTGATACTTTATTTGCCTTCTTGAGTAAGGGACAATATTGTTGAATATGTCACGACTTTTGACAATTGTAACATTTGATGACTTCTTTCTTTTCCTACTTGAACTTAGAAGGTTATCCATATCCATCCTTATCTTTCTTAATCTTTTTTGTTGAATTTCACAAGCTTTTTAAACTTCTTTACCAACATTACAACCTCATCATCGTCTTCACTTGAGTTTTCCTTCGTGACTTTTAGAGCAATTGTCTTCTTTCTAGAATCCTTTCCTTATCTCTTCACTGTCTCGTAAGTCTTAAGTGTCCCAAGAAGTTACTCTTTTGACATTTCATTGAGATCGTGGGCTTTCTCGATTGTGGTTCTCTTAGCAAAGACCTAAAAATTTTAGAATTTATCTTAAGATTAGTAAATGTCTTTCCAAGAACACTCAAGGGATTAATGATATTGAGAAACCTATTATGATGCGTCTCATCAATTGTTTTATTTGGATCTATCCTAAAATTTTCAAATTGCCCACATAATAAGCTCATTTTTATATCCTTTACTCTATTAGTTCCTTCATATATGCTTTGTAGTTCATCCCTTACTCCTTTAGCACTTTTACATGTATATATCCTATTGAAGTCATTTTCATTTATGGCACAATAGAAAATATTCATAGCAACTTTATTTAGATCAAGCAATTTCTAATCATCATCCGAGTAATCTCGTTCTTCTTTTCCTTCTATCTTAAATGGTCCTTAGTTAATTACATGTTACAATAGTTTATTTTGTGCTTTCAAGAATATAGACATCTTATATTTCCAATATGGATAGTTGTTACTGGTTAAAAGAGGAGGCCTATTAATTGCTTGTCCTTTTAGAAAGCCTAAAGCATTAGATGCCATGACCTTTACTCTACTATGTGGTCAAGCAAGTGACTTGAGACTAGCTTTGATACCAATTATAAAACACTAGGTTAAACTCTAGAGGGGGAGAGAGGGTGAATTGAGTTTATAGGACAAATTGCAATTCCTTTCGAATTTACAAATTGAGAACAATAACAAGAATGATCAAGACAATGATAAAATAATAATAGGTGCAGAAATTAAAAGAGATAAGGGCAGAGAGATTTAAGCCTGGATATAACATAGAGTTTGGATCGCCCCTTAGTCTCCATGGACCCACAAATGCCTCCAATTGAAGAATTCACACCACTTTATCAATCACTCAAGATAATGCTCAAAGACCTACATAAGTTCACACAATCACTATTGTATACAACAATCTCTAGTATAGTGCTCTTCTTTCTCTTAATATTATAAAAAATATAAACACTCAAGTACTACACACTAAGTCTCTTTTGTTTAATTACAAGTAAAGAGTACAAGAGACAATTTGTAAGAAATAAGGCTAAAGAATGTATGAGAATATGTTTTGATTGTAGTAGAATATCGGTACTTCATTCTCTTTAGTTGGGTTATTGAGCATTTATATCAACTCATTGAGTTCTTCCTGTTATGGCGCATTAAATGCTCCAACATATTGGTATCTTACTCTTACCAACATGACGGTAAGAAAATATACTACTGGCATGAACACCAATAAGTGAATCGACATGTCAGCTCCTTCAGGTCAATTAGCTTGTCTTTGTGTTATTTAGGGCTTTACACTGTTAGCTTGGTTTTTCCTTAAGCTGTTATGCTGGTAAGCCAAGTATCACTTGAAAATGTTTTTAACACGTAACGAATAAATACACTTTCAATCTAACTTCAAGATCATTTGATCACCATTTAAAAGATTAAATATCTTGTAGAGTCAATTGATATATTTAATTATTAAACAAATTCATCAATCTTATTCAATTAACTTAATATAGTCAAATAAGAATTAGTTTAATCATCCACTTTCTTTTTGTTTTCATCAAAATCAATTAGTGAACCTTTGGTTCAACACCTTGTGTTTCATCTTTTAATTATAGTAACGGGCCACTTATTGCTAATATGCTACCATTTAGGGTCGCGTAATGTTGCGTACCTCCTCAATGGTGTCAAGGCTGACTTGGAGTGTCGTATGGTTGGTATTTACATTAAGGTTCTGAACCTTATTGGTGGGAAGCTCTAGTTCGATTGGGATGATGACTTTTGTTCCAAAGGCCGAACGAAAAGGGGTTTCCTCGGTAGAAGTTCTGTACATCGTACAATATCCCTAGAGTATGTTAAGGACCTCATTAGCCCACCTGTCCCCTGCTTGCTTTACCCTCTTCTTGAAGCTATGGAGGATAACCCCATTGATTGCCTTGACCTGGCTGTTGGTTTGGGGGTGAGTAACTGAGGTGTAATGGAGCCTTATGTGATGCTTCTTAAGAATTCCTTGAACTTGTTGCTATTAAATTGTCTGCCATTGTTGGTTATCAAAATGTGTGGTGCTCCAAAGTAGGATAAGATGTGGGTGAGAACGAAACCTTCTACCACCTGGGTGGTAATGGTTGCCACAACCAATGCCTTTACATATTTGATGAAGTAATTGACATCTACCAAGATGAATTGTCGACTAGTCGACGCCTTTGGGAAGGGGCCAAGCATGTCAACTCCCCATTGGGCGAATGGCCAGGGACTTATTATTGAATGCAAATATGAGCTCAATGCATAAGTGATTGGATCATGCTTTTGGCACTAGTGCCATTTTCAAACTAGGGCCTTTGCATCTTCCTTCATAGATAGTTAGTAATAGCCTAGTCATAAAGCTCAGATGTATAAAGTTAAGGATTGGATGTGATTATTGCATACTCTTGCATAAAGTTCTTCTAGGGCGTGGTTGCTCCGTTCAATTATGAGGCCTTTGACTAGCGAGACGCTCTTTCCTCATTAACACAATATGTCATTGACTAGGGTACAATTAGCTGAGGCATATGGTAGCTTCTTTGCTTATGTTCGATCTTTAGGTAGTGTACCCATCTTCGATTGCTTTATGATGGGTTCCATTGACTAAACTTTGAGGACCTCTTGTCCTTCTATTTCAATGCTTCGCTCAAGGAGGTACTGTATGAATAGTAGTTTATCATCGTCGTATTGTATGGGGATAATGGATGAAGTTAGCCTGCAAAGCTTATCTACCTCTGAATTTTCTACTTGGGAATCTTATTTACTTTCCATGAGGTAAAACTCGCAACAAAGCCCTAGACTATCTACAAATACTTGATCATTGTTTCCCCTTTGGTCTCATACTCCCCGTTGACCTATTGGACCACTAGCATAAAATCTAAGTAGATGTTCAACTTCTTTACTCCTATGTCTTTAGTTATCTTCAATCTTGTGATGAGTACCTCGTACTCAACCTCATTGTTGCTTGTTACAAATCTGAATTTCAAAGTGTATGGTATATTTGTGTAAGCCTTAAAGATAAGTTAAGTAACTGTAGGATCGAATTTAATACATAAAGTTTACAACAATCGGTTAAAGGTTCGATCAAATCTAAATTATAAACTAAAGCTAGAAATATTAGTAAAAGTGACTCTATAAGTTTGAATTTAAAAAAATAAGTAATAAAATAAGAGAATATAAAATTTTTAAATTCTAAGTATATTACTTATTATTTATCAAAAGTGCGTAAAATGTATTTCGATAACTAATAAATCGCTAGAGATAAATTATATGTATACTAAAAATCATAGAATGACCTAAATAATATTTAGGAATGTTTACTTGTACCCTACATGTATTTACATATGGGTAGAAATATGCAAAATTACCTAAATTACCCGAAATTAGCTAAAAATTTACTAAATAATTAAAGAAAATTATAAAAAAATATTAAGGAAAAATAAAAAAATCAAGGAAAAGGGGAATGAACCAGATCAACTCGTGGTAGCAAGGGGAGTAAGAAGCTAAAATTAACCAATGAAAAACAAGCAACAAAAAAAGGCAAAATGGAAGAGATATGAGTCTTGTCTTGTCCTAATTAATGCACAATAATTCTTATAAGGGCCTATAAATAGTAAGAAAATTTAGAGAGCTCATTTAGTCAGTTGGGAAGTGGAAAAAATTGAGAGGGAGAATTAGGGTTTTAGAAATTTTGTCCCAAATCTATGCAAATAGGATAAGAAGGCCGAACCAACACACCACCACCACCTAGAACCGAACCACCACCACCACCACCACCCCACTTTAAACCCACCGCTTGGACTGGCCGATACACCTGAACTGGTGTTGGAGGCCAAAAAGCTTTCTAACCAAGTAAGTCTTACATTTCCCTCGATTTTGAAAAATTCCTTAAAATTGTTTATTATGTCTTGAAAATTATGAAATTTATTATTTTGATGTTTTATTATATGTAGATTTAGTGAGAAATAGTGATTAAGTTTAATTACGTTTGTAAATATAGGGTTCTTAAAAAATTAGACAAAATCGAGTATGATTAGAATTAGAAATGAATATGCTTAGGAATATAGTTTGGAGCTCAATTTTTTTCTGTAGAATGCTTAAGTGATATAGAATAGTGCTATGAAGCCATTTTTTTTAAATTAATTTTTGAAAATTTTAAGTAAATTTTTAGCCCTAAAATGATTAGAAAATAGGTAATTTTGGCTTAATTAAGTGATTAAATGATTAATTACTGATTTAGAAGGTAATTAGATATTTAAGGATGTTAATCTTTGATGTGGAAACCCAATCCTAGTTTTTGGAGTGTTAATTGTAATTAAAATGGGAATTATGTGGTAATTGTAGGAAATTTAGAAAATATGTGAAATTGGGATTTTAATAAATATAAAAAAATAGGTTAAATCGGATAATATAATAATAATATCAATACAAAATAAATCTGATACAAAAATTAATTTTAGGTAATTGGATAAAAAATGTAAAATTTTCTTACATCGGAAGTAAATCCAGTGTCTCAATTAAGATTAGAGTGTACCGAATAGGTTAGAATACTAAATTAAGACCCAATATGATATTAGAATACTTGAACTTAATGTGATTAATTTCACATTAAGATTCGAGCGTATTTAGAATTCCTCATAGTTAAAAACAATTTAGAACCAAAACTAGAATCTAATTCAGAAACTGAATCTCAAGCTAATGTAGAGTGAATCATTAGTATATAATATATATATATGAAGAAGTGAGTTAAATTATAACTTAGAATGTATTGTTAAAGTATAATACTAAAAAGATGTATTTGTATTATAAGATACCTAGAAACGAACTAACCTGCAATTAAGTGATTGAGCGATTGAGAATTTTAAGTAAGTTGGGTTTATTACTTCATCATATTTGGAGTACTATTTTAAGGTATTCAGAGACTTAGGATTGTGTATGATTATGATTGTAGGTAGTTTTATGCATGTGTTTACATATCTGACTTCGTGTTGGGATTTGTGTTGTGATTGATGATTATAATGACTGGATTGGTGTGAAAATTGTTTAAACACCCTAAATTAAACCTAATCATAATCGATCTTAAAACCCTAAATTGTCATGCATTGCAACATTTTAGGGGATTATTAAGATTCTTTAACCAAACACCAACACCTTCAAAAAAGATAATGCTGTATAGTAAATTGGTCTTTTCCTCATCCTTAGCCAAACTAAGTGATAAGAGAGGAGGTCGCGGTGAGATGAGGGCATTGGTTCAAAGGATAGTCTTAGGAGGAGTAATGTCTCCATTGCACAAACCTGGGTTTGGTTGTGAGCTGTTGCATAACATGAAAACTCCTTAACCCGGATTAGAGCTGGTGAAATTACTCTGATTTCGCAACGGACAGGACTACGTTGTGTGATGACAATTGCTTATTACATTGCATGAAAATAATTGCTTGATAATCTTGTTTATGTTTGTATATATTTATGAGTCTCCAATTCAACTTACTGAGCTATAGTTGCTCATACCCATATAGATCCTTTTGCAGGTCCTGATCTCTGATTGCTCTGATTAATATGCCACCATACAACTATCCGGAGGTTAGTTCTTTTTTAAGCCTGGGGGTGTGAGGATCAAATTGCCTAATAGTTAATGTATATCTAGAATCTCACTAGTATCTTTAAGATTGAAAGATTGATATTTGATATGTAAATTA
Source organism: Lumnitzera littorea (assembly GCA_024138015.1). Classification (NCBI taxonomy): domain Eukaryota; kingdom Viridiplantae; phylum Streptophyta; class Magnoliopsida; order Myrtales; family Combretaceae; genus Lumnitzera; species Lumnitzera littorea. The sequence goes on from JAMXBB010000006.1 coordinate 98,514,626, forward strand.
GCTGACTGTTATGATATGATGTAGAATCACTTGGAAATTCTACAGTAATGTACATGCAATCATATATATATGTTAACTTGAAGCTTTAATATTTACTGTAACTTTAGTTAAATTCTTAATTAAACTGTTTACTTCAAAGCGAAGAGTCGTCGATGCTTTGTGTAGATCATGTCTATGATAGACACTGTAAGGTTAGTTATTATCATAGAATGATTTACATGGCGGGACTGTTGCAACTTTGCGACTTTGGGGTGTAACAATTTGTACCATACAGGCCCTGTAGTACTATGTCGGCCTTACTTTCCCCCTTAGTGGAGGAGCTATGCACATAAAGGGTCTACGTAAGAATTTTTATTTTTCACCGTGGTTCTTTTGCTTTGGTATATTCTGCTATGAAGTCAGTAAAAACCTGTGCATTAATTGCCTGTTTGGGATGGAATTGCACTTCGTTCGCAATGAGTTTAAGGGCTTATTTCACCATCCTACTTAAAGCATCAGGCTTCTAAAGGATAGCTTGAAGTGTTTGTTAGGTTAAGACGATGATTGGGTATGCTTGAAAATATGGTTTGAGTTTCCATATAATGATAACTACTACTAAGGTAAACTTCTCGACCTTGGTGTACTTTATCTCTAGTCCTTGAAAGATGTGGCTGATGTAGTATATGGGCTTTTGTTCCCTACTGTTTACTTAGACGAGTATTGATGATAATGCTTTGTCACTAATGGTGAGATAAAGATATAGCTATTCGCTAGGGGTAAGCTTCAAGAACACTGGTAGGCTCTCTAAGAAATTCTGTAGGTTGTCAAATGCTTTTTAGCATGTGGCTATCCATTTAAATTTAGAGGGATACTTTGATAACTTGAAGAATTTGGAGCACTTGTCATCACTTCTAAAAACAAATTTATTTAAGGCAGCGACTCTGTCGGTAAGTCGTTGTAGCTCTTTGATAGTTTTGGGAGCTTGCATGTCCCAAATTGCCTTTATCTTGATTATGTTCGCCCCAATCCCTCATGCCATAACCATAAAGCAGAGGAATTTTCCTAATGTGACCTCGAAGACACATTTCTAGGGGTTTTGCTTGATTTTATAGTGGTGGAGTGTGTTAAAAGTTTCCCAGAGGTCTTCGATATGGTCTTTTCTCTCCTTGCTCTTCATGATCATGGCATCTATGCAAACTTCGACATTTCTGTTGATTTGGGGCTTGAATATTGTGGTGACTAGCTTTTGATATGTTAGACCAGTGTTCTTCAAGTTAAAGGGCATGACCTTATAGTTGTAAGTGCTAAAGTTTGTGACAAATGAGGTATGGACCTTATCCTCGAGAGCCATGCGGATCTAGCTATATCTCGAGTCGCTATCCATGGAGCTTAGGAGTGCATGTCTTAATGTTGAGTCAACAAGCTGGTTGATGCAAGGGAGAAGAAAACAGTCTTTGGGTAAGCTTTGTTGAGGCCAATATAGTTGACACACATTTGCCATTTCCCATTGGCCTTTTTCATGAGGATTGTATTAGCAATCCAAGTTGGATATTGTTCTTACCTTATAAACTTGGCTTATAGGAGTTTTTAGATTTCTTGCTCGATAGTTGCCTAGTGCTCAAGTGCAAAATGGTGTTTCTTTTGCTTAATTGGTTGGATAGTAGGGTTGATGTTGAGGTAGTGGGTGGCTTCGGGGATGTTGATTATCTCCAATACATCTCCTAGGGTGAACGATAATACATTAGAGTTTTGTTTGAGGAAAATGGTAAGCTCAACCTTCTCATCATCTAGCAACTCTATCCCGATCTTTGTAGTCATCACTAAGGTGTTAGTAACCTCGATTTCCTTGGTTTTCTCTATGGGCTCGTCCTATAGTGTTGGCCATAAGAATCAGACTACTGAACCCTTAACCTGAGCTTGAGCTCGAGGCCTTGAGGCATTGATACAACGAATTCTCCTACTTTAATGAATTATTGCCGAGGTGGAATTGATCCTCATTACAAATCAGTCTCTTATGTCGAGCCGAGTAACTACACATCTTTCGATAGTTGAGTGTTGACTATTCATATGCTTTGCCGACCACCTAACCCCTCACACACTTGCTTAGCCATGATTGAGCCCACTTCTCACTCAGTAACACTAGCGCCGAAGAGCCAAAAGCTTTAGCACACATCCACAACCACATCTTCCTGAAAGGATCTCCAAGTCTACTTCGTACCTTTACCCAGTAAATACCCATCTTAGCCTTACCAATCGTCTATTTCTACTAAAAGCACCTCTAGAAAGTTGTTGCCATGTATCAAATCCCACGTGAAAAGGATTCTGCTGTGCTAACTATTGTTTTCTTTAAATTTTCATTTATACCCTTTTTTATTTCCTTGCACATTACTTCTTTTAGACATTACCCTTTTAGTCTTTTCCATTTTAGGTAGGTTACCCTAGTTTTTTAGGGTATAAATACCCAATGTACATGTAGCCGTAAGGATGATCACATTCAAATTATTGAATATACCCCACTCCTTTATGTGAATAGTGCTTTCGAAACTTGTTTACTTGCTTCACTCTTACCCTAACCTTAAGCAAGGCTAGGTAGTGAGTATTTTCATTGGATTGGCTTGTACGTCATATCGAATCGAGTCGTAAGTCCTTGAAAGTTCCTCGGTGCATCATATCCTTGGAGTTGTTTAAGGGTTTTCTTGTTTTACTTTCATTGTTGTTCATGCATTAACCACTTTGTCTTTAAGCTTTCTATAAGCTTGGACTTACCTCGATACCGTCACATTTGTCAACTTTCGGTACGGCGCATCGGTTGGGGATTATGTAATAGTAAACTCAATGTTCATGACATTATCTCTGGGTTAGGCCTTGAGATAAAAGGATTAGGATAGCTTTTGATTTCGTCCAGCTTAGCCGACTTCACTTGGCATCATGAACTTTGCTTTCAAACATCTATGGCTAATGATCATGTTGAATTTGGTGATATTAGGTTGCCTTAATATGATGCTATATGGCAACTAGTGATTAATGACGACAAAATTGATAGTTTGTGTAGCAACATGCACATCATCACCTACTCGCACTAAGAGAGTGATGATCCCCTTGGCAGGCACAGATTTGCCCCCTTTAAAGCCTATGAGGCCTTGCTTGTATGGTTGTAAAGGTTTGTCTAATTGGTCTTTCATTTGCTTGTAGCATTGTAGGAAAGCATGTTTGTTTAGCTGCTAGTATCCACTAAGGTTCTAGGAACATCAAAGTATCCAATCTCAGCATTTATGATGAGGGCATTGCTGTAAAGGAAGTCGACGCTATGCTCGTCTTCTACAGTGAAGCTAATTGTGGTGTTCGTCCTAGTCTTTTTGGTTTAAACAAGGTATATCTCATGCTGAGCCAACTCGGGGTTGATGTTGACAATAAGACTAAGACTAAGGCCTCTAAAGATGGCATTTACTTGTCCTCTTCTACCTTGATGGTTCTGGTTGTTGATGTATCATTAGCTTATTAGTTTTATGGTTGTTGCTGATTTTATTGTTATTGTTATAGTCATTGGCATTAGGTTGGCCATTGTATTCGATTCCTTTCATTTGCTATAAGGTAGTCGATGTAGCCCCTGTAAACAAGGCCTTCAACCACATTCTTGATATGGCGACTTTTGGTAATATTGTGGCCATTTGCTTAGTGATAGTTGCAGTATTTCCCTAAGTTGGCTACTCTTGAGGTTTCCCTGATGTTTGGTGGTCGGAGGAGTTGTTGCTTGACTTTGTACATGATTTTTATGAGGGGTCTACTAAGGGGTGCATACGATGAGTAGTCTTAGAACTTTTGTTTTTGTTTGTCTCGCTGGTCCTTTGGTAAGGCTTGCAATTTGGGGTCCTTTGGCCTTAGTCGATCTTTTACCGAGCTATGGATGTTGCTATTTACTTCGAATCATACTCAAATGGCGTCCTCTTAAGCTACATATTTTTCGGCCACTCTTATGAATTCGTCTAGGGTGCTTGGCTTATTTAATGAGATAGCAATGAAAAGCCTTCCTATGGGGTCTATTCCTATGATGAGGGCCTATAGGGCCATTCCTATGTCGAGTTTGGAGACTTGTAACTTTACTTAGTTGAAGCGCTTAAGGTATGCTCTTAGGGTCTTGTTCTGACGTTGCTTAACATTATAGAGAATGGAAGAGTCCCTTCTTGGGACCTTAGAGTTGAGGAAGTTTTGTTGAAACTTGCTTACCAAGCCGTTAAAAGATGTAATGGAACTGTCAGTTAGGGTATTAAACCACAATAGTATGGCCTTCACTAGCATGCTAAAGAAAGCCTTATACATGATTGCAAGTTGTGTAGGCTTATCATGGTGCGAAAAGGGATGAGGTAGTTATCTGGGTTGATGGTTACATAATAAGTGTTAAGATGTGAGGGTCTTGTGCCTGCGGGTAGTGTTTCTTTTAAGGTTATTAGGATGAAATGGCTCTTCACTATTGTTGAGTATGATGCACAATGGATGTGTTCATCCAGCTTTTGGACATTCATTTCTTTGAAGGTATTTAGGGATTGCTTTGGGGATAAGTCATTGATTGGTCTACTTGTAGTTGTGCATTGGCTTTGCATGTGCATTTTGTAGCGATTGCGATTTAGTCAATAACGAAGGTGCTTGGGGGCCTACTGGTAGTATTGAGTCTAGTTGCATGAACATGCTAGGCATATGGCTCGTTGCTCATTGTTTTTGGTTGGCTCAAAGGAGGAGCTAATAGTTGCTTCCCCATTGGGTTGCTTTTGGGATGCATTCTTTAGTATTGCAATGTCTTTATACAAGGGAATGGGACTTTAGGGTCGTTTTGCTTTCTTTAAGCGTCTGTTAGACAATGAGTTTTAGTCATTAAATCTCATAGGCTTAGGTTTCGAGTGGCGGAGGCATCGTTGAACGCCATAGTGGGGGTAATGTATTGTTGCTATCTAGCTGTGACGTATCGGCATCGCTCAATTGTGAAGCATGTGGATTGTTGTTTCTACTTTTAGCCATCTTGTGTGGAGTAACCCAAAACGATGGGTGCCAAATTGTTGATTGTAGTTAAATCAACTCCAATGGTATGGTATGTATAATTTAGTGGAGGATAGGCTTGTTTGGTTGCCTACTGCTGATACCTGTAAAAAGCCCTTTATGGATGTAACCACGAGGGCCTTCTAACACTCAAGTCAATGAGGAGGATAATGAGAATAATGGAAAAGGGGGAACGACTGAGCATTAAATTCCTAAGGGAGCACGCTTGGGTCCGATGGGAGCGTGGAGAGTAGAATAGGCTTCTAAATTCTTTTGGTTAAGGTTTAGAAGCAAAAAAAAATCCCCTTACCTGTTGATCCCCTTATGCTATTTATAGTACAAGGGAGTATAACAGCCTGGACATGTATTAGTTTGGGGTTCACCTATACTAGTAGTTGGTAAGTGACATGTGTCGCAAGTTTGATAAGGTGATTATGTGAGTTGGTTGGCCACAATTACGTTGGTAGCCATGTCTATGATCTAGAGGTTTCACATCCTCAATGCATGTTAAGGGTATCAACCATATTATGGATGTCAAGCTATAATTAATGAACCAAAGTGGGATGTTGGGGCTAGAGGACAAAGAGAAGGGGAGGAGGTAGGTGAGTTAGTTTCAGTGCATATTAGGTGAAGAGTTAGGCATTTAGTGGGCTCGTAAGGCTCGGGGTGTCTTCACTTGTAGTGCTTGGACCAGGAAGAGAAGAGTCCTTTGCATTTGCAAGCTCGACTGGCTTGCAAGCATGATCTTTGTGTGCCAAATGAAGCTTTTGGCCTTAGGTTAACTTGAGTCCATGAGGCATGTGCTCGACCAATTGCTTATCGCGAGGCCCATGGGTAACCAAGGCACTCAAGTAGGCCAAAGCACATGGAAAGAAAGGAAGAGAGGGGAGTTGTTTTGTTAGGGGCTAACGAGCTTTCTAGGGGCCCTTCATTAAAATTAGGCCTCGAACCAAACGGAAATCGTGTATCAACACCAAGATCCAACTTCTCAACAATATTTCACTCCATATACCAATATCTAAAGTTCTCAACACCTATAAAACAAAAATCTCAACAATATCCAAACTTCTCAGCCATAATAATTAGTTACAAATTATTTGCATACTCTACAATCGTATCCCTCAATTATAATCATTAGTTCGCATACTTTGTGTATACTTACAAAATATTTATCAATGCAAATAATGAGTATCTAAGAATGTCTACATTGCCAATACATGTTAATACACTTCATTTAAGTATCTATCATAGTATGAAGCTGAGGCTGCACCATCTAATTTATATTTACTTGTAATCTGTGCACCATCCCAACCTGTACCTAGTAAGCTGTGCTGAGGGGTCATATGCATAAGTATCGAAGTAGGCTTAACCTACATGAGCCCTTCATCTGTTTCAACATTGTGATTTTTAGGTCACCTCTTAGCTAGATTGGGAGGAGTTTAAGTGTGAATACTGGAGCTTTCTCTTATAGGCATTTGATATGAGATTGCACTTAGTGTAGGAGATGCATGAGGTAAGTGGTACTAAAGTGAATAAATGTCTTTAATGTCTAACTAAGCACATTTATGGCCTCACCTCTACCCTACTCATGGTCTTGTCCTCGATGGTGTCCTCCTTAAGATGGTTTGGTTAGTGGGAAGTCATCATGCTAGATATCAGATCTTGGTAAGAGTCCATCATTTAGAGTGATGCTTCTAAATCAATTGACGATCCTATCCATCTTTAGTACCTTGACAATAACATCCTCATATGGCATGTAAGGTGACGGGTAAATAAAATCTGCCTATATCCAATAAAATCTAATGTAGTCCAGAAAATAGAGCTTCATGATGTAGAAGCAAATTAGGGGTGTTTGTACCAGCCAAATATCACTATTAGGTTGACAACTAGGAGATAACTTAACAATATCATAATGTGTATGAGAAATTCAAACCACTTGAAAACTTACAAATAAAAATATGCACTAACTAACAACCTAAAAAGTGAAATTACTTAAGTCAATGAGATAATTACCAATTTTGGAACCTGGCCATTGAAGGCATCCTAATATTAAGCTACTACATGCATGGCAATTCGATGACATCAAGTATAGATCCTTATTAACTCATTACCAGCCAACCTTTAAGCACTACTCGATTTGTCGATGCAAAGGGGTAATATATGGAAAATATTCCTATGCTCAGACCCAAAGTACAACCAATGGCTTGTTAATATCAATAGCATCCATATGAAATACAGCATAAAGCTAAGTTAAGTTGCTAACAAAGCTAAACTAAGCATGCTACCCTCCATGCATATTTTCCAACTTCCTTGAAGTTTGAGAAGAGAGTAAGGAACATTAGGCGTATCGGATTCTCGATTTGTCAGAGAATAACTTCTAACCCATCAATTGTAGAATTCGTACTCTCATATAGCACCATATGGTGATGTCATTTGCATCCTTTACTAATATGGTGAAGATGTCCTCTAATTAGGACAATTCCAATTGTCGAGCCTAGTTTTTCACTTCTTGGTTCTTTTATAAAATTATGTCTTCTTTAAACTGATCAGTATTAAATCCTACCTGTTTAATACTGACCCTCGATTAGAGTTTAAAGAAAACCGATTTTTAATTTGAAAATACTTTAGAGTCGCCACCCGATCAAAATTAGGAAAAAAGTTAAGTTATAACCAATAAGTTATAACCAATTGGGTGGATTGGTTATAACTTAGCTACCGGTCTATTGATTAAACCAATTTATGAAATGGTTTTTGAAAACCAAATATCTAGATCCGGAAGTTAATTTATGAAACCCTAAACAAATACTACTTTTTAAATTCTCGAATTTAGCTTCGCTTTTCAAATATACCCTTTATAAATTTCTAAATGACTAAACATGTTACGTGCAACTAATTTAATTAATTTATACAACTATTTACAAAAATGGAAAAAAAAAAAACAAAAATTTCCATATTTTAAGTTACCCCATACTGACGTATGAGTGCCTACATTCCCACTATTCAGAATCAGACTTTCGTAGTTCATTCACCAAAAACATAATAGGTTGATTGATTTTAATTTTAGAAAAATAGCCGGGTTTACGTTTTACCCATTTTGATTTATTTGAGAAAAATTCTAAAGGTCCTAAATTAGGGTTTTTATTTGGAAAATTCTAAAGTAATCCTAATTTAAAAGGGTTTAATTATTTTTATTTTTGAAAAGTTATTTTCTAAGTGTCAAAAAGTAACTTTATTATTTTTATTTTTATTCTATTTTATTGTTTTTATTATTTGTTTATTTACTTTTTATTATTATTTTATTATTTTGTTTTTTTGTTAAAATGTGAAAATAAATAAAAATAAAACTAAACTAAATACTTGTTCTTTTTTTTTTAATTTTCTTTTTGGTTTTTATCTTTTTTTATTTTTTATTTTTTATTTTTTTTCTTTATTTATTACATTTACAATGGGAATAAATAAATAAATAAATAATTACAAAACAGAAAAAACAAAGTAAAACGGTCGGATGGAAATAAGACTAGACTGAGCACTATTGTTAGGTTCGGTTAGAGTCGCTGGTTGTGGTTTGGGTTACAGATATGGGTCAGATTTGGAGCTCCAATGGGTTAACACATGACCTACACATGCGTAGCAACGGCATGTCGACAGGGGCTACAAGGGGCACTTTTCGATTATCTTTTAGAGTGGGTAAACCCACTTTTGTGGGTATTTTATTAAACTTAGTGGGGATAGGATTCATGCCAAGGTCAACAACAGCCATTTTAGGAGGTGGTCGTTGTTTAGGTAGCTGTAGTGGCTGTGGTTCATGCGGCAGTATTTGGGTTTGGTCGGAAAATAAGGGTTGAGGGTAGAGCTTAATTTGTGGGTTGAGTGGCCGTGGTTCATTGGATGTGAGAGAGAGATGGTGTGAAGAGAGTCGATCAGGGTGCGGCGTGTTTGGGAGTGGATAGTGGGTATGGGTCTTCGGGGGTATCGTGTGAGAGAGAGGACAATGGAGTGAGAGGAGGCCGAGAAAGGGTCCTTGTGTGTTTATGTGGGTTTATGAGTGGTAGTACGATGAATGGTAAAGAAAGGTGGGTTCTGGGTTGGTGTTTGGAGTTTTGCAAGAGGTAGAGGGGATGCAGGGCTGTGTATTGTAGTCGGTAGGAGAGTGATGGGGAGTGATGAGGGTCTGTCTATGTGTATGGGGCAAGAGAGAGAGTTAGTGGAGGGAAGAGAGGGGATCCGAGTCGAAAGAGAGCAATGGTGTGGTGTGTGTGTGGTGTTAGGTGCGGTGGTCGAAAGGGTACGGTGGTTGTGGAGGCTATAGGTTTGGGGGAAGGTTAAGAGAGAGAGAGATGTAGTGGAGTGAGAGAGAGGATGGGTTTTGAAAGAGAGAGAAATGTCGTGGATAGAGGGAGATACCGAGAGTTGGTTCAAAGAGAGAGAGAGAAGTCAGTAGAAGAGAGACATCAAGAGAGAGAAAGTGCGGTGAGGAGAGAAAGAGGTTTGTTCTTGTTTGTTTTTTTCAACAGTAGGTCACTCCTTGCTTATGTATATGTGTGTGTGTGTGTGTTTTTTTTTTTTTAAACAAAATCCCCTCCCTCTTTGTTGTATCTATTTTCTTTTTTAAAAAAGAAATTCCACCCCCTTCCTAATCTCTATGTATTTTAAAAAAGAATGTCAAGGAAGAAAAGGAAAAAGGGAGAAAGATATGGGGGGAAAGAAAATATGTTGTTGCGACCAATCACAAAATGCTACGTGTTAATTTCAAACACCTGGCTCAGTGATGGCTTGATATATGGCCATGCATAGAACTTTAAAAAAATAAAAAAAAGTTACCCTTATGTCTCTAATGATTGTCGAACCCCTGACCTTAAACCAAACCCAATGCCTTAGTCCAATTGTTTTACTATTAAATCGTTGGCCTATGCTTTATTTACATGTGTAATTAAATTACACATATGGATCAGGCTAGATTTAAATCTAAGCCCAGGCCAAACGGTCTTTTATTTAAATTAAAATTCTATTTTATTTAAACAACCTAAAAATTTATTATTTTTTAAATTCCCCATTTTTTAATTTTTGTGTGACTTTTCAAATTTCTTAAATGTTTTCTTAAAATTTTCTATTTTTTGTATTTTTTCTAAATTTCTTATTTATGTACTTTTTCCTATTTTCCTATTTTTTGTATTTTTCTAAAATTCCTTTTTTTTTTTCTAAATTTCTTTATTTTTTGGGGTTTTCTTTAATTTTTTGTTTTTTTTTTAATTCTTTTTTAATTTAGGACCCTATAGCCTAATCTAAAAAATAAAAAGGAGACAAAAAATTAAGTTTCTACACCAATCAAGTGCCCTAAATATCCTTGGCAATAGAGCATAGACCAAGCAACCGATGGCATAAATCTATCCAACTTATATCCATGTTACCAATCATGGGCTAGCCATTTACTGGGAGACATATTGGCAGTGGTTTGTTATAAGACTAAAGGTCAACTTACCCATCAAGGAGTAGAAAGTAAAATGTCTCCGACCTCCGGCATTTTACTAAAGCAACAATCAAATGCCATTGAGTTAAATGAATGGCATGTGTCTTAGCCCTATAAAACTCGATTATTGAAATTAGGGTATAGTACATGGATTTAGCTCAACCTATTGTCCATCATGCTACTAGAAGACTGCCTCCCATAAATGACATTTGAGCCAGTTATTTTTCTATACATTGCCGTAGAGAAAACATGTTATTTCAAATCTAAACATTGACATTAACAAGTAATGTATTAGTTTTTACCTACTGACTCCTTAATAACTTAGACCTATGGAATGGTTGGCTACATAGAAGTGACCTATAGGATGGTCTTAGATCCATCTTAGATTGTGGAAATTAAAAAAAAAATTGTTAGTACATAGTCAAATATTAAAAGAAAATTGCAATTATACTTATTGTGAATGAGCAAAATATCAACTATATTGTAAATGAGTAACATAGTGATATATATATATATATATATAAATGGACTTAAGTACCAAAAGAAACAACATGTCATGACTGATCACTTAACCTAGTTGTCGATTTCATTATGGACATCTTCTCTTATTGTGTCATTTCCTACTGCACATATTACGTGTATATCTAAGTAGCATATTCTAAAATTGTTTTTTCTAAGGCCTCCCATAATTTCTCATTTAGTAAGACATTGGGTGCCACATAAGGATGTTAAGTATGATGCAATTAGCCTTATCAGCATAGCGTAGGGCATGAAAGAATAGGCATATACTCATTGCAGATGTTGCCATGTATACTAGTTATAGATATCTTATTTTTTCCTTTCTTTTTTAGTTTTGAATAAAAGAGGGGAGAGGTCCTAATTAAGAAAAACACACACACAAAAAGAAAATTGGAAATAATATATAAAATAAAAAAAATCATAAAAATTATAAAAAAAATATAAAAAGAAGAGGAAAATTTTTAAAAAATCCAAAAAAATACAAAATTATAAAAAAAAAAGTAAAAAAGAAAAATAGAAAAACGAAAAATAAAATAAATTAAGAAAATATGACTTTTTTAGAAAATAAGGTCTTAGGTCATTTAGATGTTCATTGCATCTCATTTCAAGAGTCATTTGGTATTCTAAAGGCATAGGGAAAAATTGAAAGTTAAATACATATATGCAATTTAATAATTCCAAATTATAATTAAGAATATTAAAATTTCCTAAAGAATTTAATATTTAAACTTTAGTCTAAGTTAGTTATCTTCATCTTGTAAAAATAAAGCTAATTTGAGTTAATTGTTTACAAGAAAATTGATATTAGACTAATCAAACAACCAACGAATTGAGGTTTGTAAAGGTATTAAATTGTTTTCATTTTTAATTTTTTTTTAATCATATGCATGGTTGACTTATTCATTTAAATTTGATATCGAAGAGGCATCAACCAGACTGAAGTGGGGTTGTAGAGTGTGTTAGTGGTATTAGTTTAGCCTAAAGTGGTGATTTGGGGGTTGTCTCAAAGGTAACCAAAGGTGGTAGGGAGAGAGGGTAGTGATGGAGCTTTCAATTGGTGGTGGTTTAAAGCCAATGAAGGGTGGTCCTTAGGGTGTTGGAGCTCAAGGAAGCTCAAGGTGGTAGTGTTTTTAGTCGAAAGCCACTAAAAGGTGGTGATTTTAGAGAAAATGGTTAAGGTTTTGTAGTTTAGAAAGACAAAGTGACAATGGAGCTTATAGGATTGTTATTAAGTGCTTGTCAATGTGTAGAATTGAGTTTGGTAAGTTAAAAAATCGTAGCATCAAAGAGATTCGGTTGCTAGTTTAGATGCTTGGATATTCCTCAATTTTAAGGAAATAATTGAGCTTGATTGTGTAAGTGTGTGATTTGAGGTGTTGTACTTGCCTATATTAAGCTTAGAAGCTTTGATTCTAGCCATTTATGCTTGATTTAGTATGTTAGAAAAGGTGGTATTTTATCCTTTCTTAATTTTCAACCTCAATTTGATCTACTAAATGAATGAACCTAAATTAATTTTTAATCTAGATGAGAGTTATGTAATTTTTAAGATTTCACAATTGATATTATAACACTTTTTTAAAATTGAAGTCATCATTTGACTCTGTCATGAAAAGAGAGGAATTAATGTTTATAAGTAGATAAACTCTAACTTGAGCTACTAATATGTGGTTTTCTAAAAATAATCTTTAGAAAAGTATAAACTAGAGATTAATTGGTTTAAAGGCTAACCTGTTAAAACCTTTACAGTTATAATAAAAGATGTATAAAAATTAAAGAATTGGGCCTTTTAATTTCTCATAAGCTTTTTCAATATTAAAAGGGGTTTGATATTGAGAAAGTGGGAAAATTAGGTTTTTAAATTTTTTTAGGACAACCTAAAATGCCTATATACTTCCTAGCTAAGATTAGGTCGAGATAGTTCTATAGCATTTTTATAAAATTTTAATGTATTGATTCATTTTATTTATGAAATCTTTCACCTTAATTTCTTGCCTATTTATTAATTTTGAGAAAACCATTTTAGTGGAATTTTGAAAAATCTAAAGAATTCCTTATTTTTGGAAACAGACCAACTAAAATTTCTATTCATGAAAGTTATTTTTCTAAGTGTGAGAAAAACATTTTATGAAAATCCCTTTGGATTTTAAAAATACTACTTTATTAATAAATACTAAACATATTTACATAATTTCATTCTATAGAAATTTAACCACAATATATTAAAGTATAGAAGCATCACAAACCTTATATTACAAATGAATTAATTACTAATTATCACAAAAGATTACATATTATTTACATTTACAAGCATACAAAATTACACCTGCACATATATTAAACTTAACATGTACAATATATTATCATATATTACAAATTATCAACTTATTACCAATGTTGACATTCTAAACTATATAAATTATCAATTTTATCATCTTGTACAAATTATATCCAATTAAACTTTATTAATTATCAATAGGGAGTAATTTACAAACCACATTATCCATTATATGTTATTAGACTACCAATGCTATGTACAAGTTGTGGACTACATATTATTGCATTATCAAATTCTATTAATTAACATTAATTATCAACATACGTTATTACATTTATCAAATTATCCTCTTATGTTACACAAACTATCAAGGATTTTCTTATTAAACTAGAATATTATGTAGACCACATATTACATATTATAAATTACCAATCTAATTATGTCACTATATCACAAAATTTCAATAATCAATCATTATATTACAAGTTTATAAATAATCATGAAATTATTTCAATATATGTACATATTATAATTTATCACATTCCACACAACCTATCATATACAAGTCATAAACTAACCTCTTATTAAAATATAACATATAATACCATTATATTATATTAATTTACATGAATTACATGTTTAATTCAATGAATTATCATACAACAATGTGCAAGATCATATAAACAATTTATCTCAAGAATCTAAACCTAAAGTTGCATAAAAAAAGGTAGCAAAGTAAGAAAAAGCAAAGGACAAAAAGTTGACTTTACGTGTGGATGAACTGAAGAGTTCAGTAGGTTATGGACTAGTTTTTAGTGTGCAATAGTGGTTTCCAACTCTTGAGGACATCTTCTATAATAACCCTCAACTGATTTTTGGAAATTTTGAGCGTAAGACCTTTAATTTCCTAGGAAATCGAACACTATCAAGGATAAGCCTTAGAAGTGTAAGTTCTTGATTCAAACTCAAATTAAATGGGGCTTTTTGAGCACAATTGAGAGTTGAATTTTGATCCTCAATGACTAAGGTAAATCCCTTTCACTTGGTTTGCCTCAATTCACTCTTAGGTAAGAGAAATTGAAGAGAGAGTCAGGTGGTCATGGGTTAAATAGGTAGAGAGAAGATGGAGTGATTTCTCACAATGGGTGCGGTGTGGATGGCTTTGATGGGAATCAAGCAATAGGAAACATAAGATCCAGTGTAGGAGACCTCCAAAATTTGGTCAACCAGATCCTTAGCAACCAACTTGAACCTAAGGAGTTAAATATTATTAATTCAACAATTTTACATACTAATGTTTGTGTTCAAACTGTTTTACCGTATTGTGATGGTCCAAGTAAAGAGATCAAGTGTTATAGCATGAGTTTGGATTTATTTCACTAGGAAGAACTAGTGTAGGCAAGCCACCATCAGGCTGACTCCATTTTGATAACCCGTCTAATAAAGCGTCCATACCAGCAAGCTGGTACCCCAACTACATCATCAAGTTAGTACTTAGAACAAAAGCTAGACGCCCCCTCTAATAAAGCATCCGTACCGTTAGGGCAGTATGGTAGGGTAACCGATTGGAAAATATGTCTAGAGAAGCTTCCATACTAGCAAGTCAGTTCCCTTATCCTATCATCAAGGTAATACAATTTTAGGAGCTTTCACTTAAAACTACTGTCGGGCTGGTCCACTTCTTATCATTTGGTCGGATCCATACAGTTTCAATATACTTGCTATTTTTAATCTAATTTACTTAATTGCCCTTAATTTCTTTAAACTAAGTAGTTTGTATTTGTTTCTTTAGGCATCCTTGTATTGAGTCTTAGCTCTATACTTCCATACTCTTATCAATCCATTCGACCATAGCGAGTACTTTGCTAATTTGAACATGGTGAGTTATTTCCTTATTCAATTTAGCTTATTTTTCCTTGAGTTTTCCTTTTAATTGCTTAAACCCTTAGCTCTTGATTGGAATTATGGGATTATTAGTGATTAGTTGGATAGTTAACTATTGATGTCCTAATGGTTGTCTCTTTAAGCACATTAGGCTTATATGTTTAAATGAGAAGAGAGGACCCCTAGTTATAGTTTCCAACTGAGATTAGAACCCAATAAACCTAAGATAGAAACAAAAATCAATTCTTTGATCAATATGTTCATTTTTAGTTCACTTTCATTTTAGCTCTAATTTGATCATGAATTCGTGGAAATGTTATGAAATTAAATGTAATATTCTATACCCTTTTACACAACAATCCCATAAGGTTAGCTCATGATTTTCAAGTTAAGGAGGATTCTAATTACCCATCTAAAATCAAATGCAATGCATTCATTTTTTTCCCATTTTTTTTACCAGCTTATTTTAAAGTATATTTTTAAATCACCTTCCTTTATGATAAAATTTGAGTTTGGAGTACATTGGGCAATGCTCTAAGTTTACGTTAAATTTTCACTTTTTATTTTATTTAATTTGATATTTAAAAAAAAAAAATTGGTAAAAAATAGGGTAAGGTTGACTAAATATTTTGTTTCCTCTTCTAAAATTTTTCAAATTAAGGGTAGGGAGGAAAGTGAATAGTACTAAGCATTATTCACGAATGCGTAATCACTGAAAAGCGAACATAAAATGCATTTGCTTTAGATTGAACTCATGACCTTCAATTTCTACACCCATGCCCTACCTAATTATACTAGTCTTGTTCTTGGTTTTCTGTTATAATAGACAATATTTATCTTCCTTTGGACCAATATCAAAAAAAGGATTCACCCTAATTTTCAGTGCATATCACCATATCTTTCTTATTTCAAAACTCAAATAAATTTTTACTATTGTTTATGAGTCTCGTCACTTCATCGCATCACACCGATTACAACACAAATTTATCAACAGACTTCTCAGGAATTTCATCCACAATATTAGCATATTCCTCCGATCGGTTCTATAAAAAATCTTTACACCTCCACTCTATATTAACTCAAAGATTATTCTTCCTTCAACCTAAATCACTTCAATAACCCACTAGTTCTTACATATATATAGCATTTCCAAATTCGGTCACCTAAGACATCCAATCCCCGTTTACATTCTTACTCACAAGTGTATAATACACTATAACATATTTACATACCTAAAGAATATATGTCCATCAATGAGCACTACTGTATCTATTAAAAGATTAATAGGATCCTAATCTTATATGAATAACTAATCATATGATCAATTCAAACTCCTAACAAAAATATAACCAACTAGTACATTGTATTCGTCGTTCAAATTTCTACCACATTTATCTTCCCAATCATTGAGTATCATTTCCATCTGATGATTTAGGACATTATACTTCAATGGAAAAATCAGAAATAGTAATCATTCCCTATACTTTATCAACTATCACCTTATATACTGTATTCTCATGCTATATATGATCTTAACCTACTCTAACTAATCCAAGAGAATGTGAAAATCATTCAATAAATCTTTTAGGGTCAATCGTCTAAGGATATATGATGTACTAGTCATACTAGTAGATTAAGGTATATTTCTCTTCCATCGTTACTACACATATCTTACTAGCATCGCCTGAGTTACAATCTTTCACTTTCAAATCATTCTTATTCCACAAACCACATTACATGATCTCCATATCTCAATTCTGAATTGAATCGGAAATTCTCTTTCATTCCACTTGAATCACCTCAACTAATCACCAATTCCTCCATATGATCTCATCATTAGAATTAACTTCGATTAACGCCTATCTTAATGTAGCGTTACAGTTACTACTTATCCTATAATTTGTAGTTCGTTACTTTAATATCCCTTTATTTCTACCCACTCTCAATGTACTCCTAAAATGTTTAATTCTTTTAATTGTTCATTTCAAAGCGAGTTCACAAAAACTTCGCTCTGATACCAATTTAGAACCGTCACGCCCCGAAGCGGCAGAGTCGTAACAGCCCCCGCCGTGTAAACCATCCTAAGATAGAAGTTGGCCTTACAACCGCTATCTTAGACCTGATTTACACAAGGTGTCCACGACTAACCCGCTTTGAAGGAAACAGTTTGTAATTTAAATAAATCATTTATCTAAGAAAGTGAGGAAATATATATATATATTATAATACAGTTATTGCAATTAAGGTTTACAATATTTTTCCGTAATATATTTCCTAGTTATTATATTATTCAAAAATGAAAAGTTCTAAAGTAAAAGCTTTAACCTTAAAAATATATGTTTATTCTTCATATGTTTTTCCTCACTCCCTAGGATCCAGCAGTTGCTAGTTTCAAAGTAATTGGTTGCCGCTTCTTAGCCAGTACCTGCACAACGTCTATAGGGATGTAAGTAACCACAGCTCAGTAAGTAGGGACGGAGGACTTAAAACTATACCATACACACAACAAGGTTTTCAATCACTTATTAGGTGCAATGCATGTGCAAGCAAATGCCATCGCACGACGTTGTCCGGTCCGTCGTGAGACTAGAGAAATTGCGCCCGCTCTAATCCGGGTTGAGGAGTTGCCATTAATGCAACAGCTCACGACCAAACCCAGGCTTGTGTAATGGAGACCTTGCTCCTCCCGCGACTACCTTCGAACCACTGCCTTCACCCTCGCCGCGACCTCCTCTCCTGTCACTTAGTTCGACTGAGGATGAAGAAGGGACCATTTTGCAATCCTGCGCTATCCCTTTCGAAGGGGTCGGTATTTGACCGGAGAGTCCTAAGTTCCCCTAACGGGTTGTCATGCATGTTCGATTATGATTACTGGTCGGATATTTAATTAAGTCCAGTTTAGGGTGATCAATTCTTTCATACAATACGTGCCAGAGCAACAAACAGAATCATAGCATCACCCATAATCAAGTACATGCACACATTCAACTATCTAACAAGCACAACCAAGCATAATCTTAAGCCTTCAAAATACAGCATCGTATTAATCCCAACTTACCTCGACTCCTCGCTCACTCACTCGAGGTCCAATTTGCTCAGGCCATCGCCAATCATCCCTATAACACAAACGTGGTTTCAGCTTTTCATATAACTATTATAAGTTTGTTTTATCCTATAACGCTTATTGTTATGTGTTGTTTAGGGTTTAATATACCTAATTATCTAGGTCTTAAGTCTTTTATAATTATTCTAGGTTTAGGTTTAGGTTTGGGTTCGGTTTCGGTTTTCGCATCAATTTCTAAATTAGGTTTTAGTTTGATTTTTAAATCCTAAACATGCTCGAATCCTAATGTGAAATTAATCACATTAAGCTCGAGTATCCAAATATCTTATTGGGTCTTAATTTAGTATAGTAAGCTATTCGGTACACGCTAGTCCTAATTAGGGTATCGGATTTATCCCCGATGTGAGAAAATCTTACTTTTTTATATAATTACCTAAAATTCAATCCTAATTCAGATTTAATATTATTCTGATTTTTACCCTAATATTATCTAAATAACCCTAATTTTTCCATATTTATAAATTTCCAATTCTACATATTTCTAATTTTCTACATTTATCACATAACACCTTCATTACTTACACATAACACCTTCATTACTTACACTTAACACTCCATAGACTAAGATTGGGTTTCCACATCAGAAATTAACATCCCTAAACATCTAATTATTATCTAAATCAGTAATTAATATCCTAATCACTTAATTAACTCCAAATTACCCATTTTATGCCTCATTTTAGGGCCTAAAAATTATCTAAAAATTTTGAAAATTAATTTTTGAAAACGGGCTTCTTAGCACTGTTTTATACCCTCTGAGTAATCTACACAAAAATTTTGGGCTTGAAACTACACTCCTAAGGTCATTTATTTCTAAACCGAAACATGCTCGGTTTTGCATGATTTCTTAAGGATCATATATTACGGAACATAATTTCATAAAAATAATATTTTTCCTACAAACTACATACAAAAATATCCCAGAATAACAAAATTCATAATTTTCTAATTATATTTACTATTTTTACAAAATTACACAAGATTCGGGCTGGAAATCGGACTCACCGTTTTGGGTGGCTCCGGCCACCGCGGGCCGCCGTGGCCTTGTTGGCCGGCCTGGGCGCTGCCACCACCGTGTGGTGGTGGTGGCCGTCCACTTCCAGCTGCTCGTTTGGTGTGGGTTCCCTTTAAAATCCTTAATTGCACGGTTTTTCTTATTTTTTTTTATTTTCTGGATTTTCTCTCGAATTTTCAACTCTCTCTAATTTTCTCTAATTTGTATCTGTCCAAATGAGCTTCTGAGTTTTTCTTGCTATTTATAGATGATTTTTTGTAATTATTATGCATTAATTTGATAAGACTTTGTCCAAATTCCTTGATTTTTAGCTTTTAAGTTGTTTGATTTTTAGCTTTTAAGGCCAATTTTTCTTTTTCTAACCACGACCTGATCTTGCATCAGCTTATCCTCTTCTGATTTTTCCATAATTATTTTATATTTTTCTTTAATTATTTGCTTAGTTTTCGGCCAATTTAGGTAATTACGCGTATTTTTATCTACACGTAAATACATGTGAGGTATACGTGAACATTCCTAAATATTATTTTGGTCATTCTAAAATTTTTAGTATACATATAATCTATCTCTAGTAATTTATTAGTTATTAGATTACACTTTTTGCCTTTTCAGTAATTAGCAATTATTATGCTTAAAATTTGAAAATTTTATAGTCTCCTATTTTACTATTTATTTTCTTAAATTTAAGTTTACAGGGTCATTTTTACTAATATTTCTCTCAATAGTTTATAATTTGGGTGTGATCGGATCCTTTAGCCGGTCGCCCTAAACCTTAGGTTCTAAGTTCAATCTTACGATTGCTTGGCTGAACTTTGAGGCTTACAGGTTGGTCTACTCTCTCAATGTCGACAACTTTGGAATTAGAATAAAGGTCGGTTCATTCGAACTCATGACTCATTTAAGCTTGTATTGGCTCATGACTAGTGCCTTCTTAGATCGTCGACTTAATTTGGTTTGCATATTGTTGACCTAGTTAAGCATCATTGGGAAAAGAGTAATCGGTTGACCATCTTCCTTAAATGTGTAAGCGTTCTCACACCCATCATGCATAACCTTCTAATAAAAAAACCAAGGTCGGCCAAGCAAGATGTGCAAAGCACACATTGGCAACATATCACATAAGATTTCATCCTTATAACTCCCAATTGAAATAGGTAATAATACTTGTCGTGTAACATGCAATAAACCTTTCTTATTTAACCAATGTAATTTGTAAGGCTTGGGATATGGAGAGGTCGATAATTGTAATTGCTCAACTAAACTCGTAAATGCTACATTCGTACAACTACCACTATCGATGGTCAATGCACACAATTTATCTCTTAACTTACACATACTATGGAACAACTTCTCTCACTATTTATTCTATTTGTTGAGTTCCAAACTCATAGTTCTAAACACCGCATTTTTACCCCATTGTAATTTGGTAAAAAAGAAAAAAATAATAAATAAAAATTTTGAAAAATATAAAAAATTAGGAAAATAGAATTTCTAGGATAATAAAAGCCTCAGGTCATTTTTAGGGTCTTTTAATTATTATTATTGGTTTTAAGTATAAAAATCGTTAAATTAGGCTTACATGAAAATTAATTTGTATGAGACCAAATTTTAGAATCGATCACTTAGGATTAATTTTGGTTTGAAACAAGGTTTAGTGTTATTTATTTATTTATTTCCTTATAAAAAACAAAAAGTTAAAAAAGAAGTATATAGAGTCAGACCAAGTACAAGACATCATCTGTCGAAAATCGAGCTAAAAGCCCTAAAGAGGAGCCTAAGCCTAGGTAGGTGCCTGCATTTTTTTCACCTAAGCATGTGTAGTACATGTGCTAGCTTAGGCATGTCTATATGTACAAGCGTAGTTTCTTTGGCTTATTTCTCCTTAATTCTCAGTCTTTCCCTAAAAATCCCCTATATAAGCTAGCTTGGTGACCTATGTTTGAAGCTTTATTTTGTGTGTTTTCTATACAATTTCGCCCAAATTTTTTGTGGAAACAATATTAAGTATAGCCTAGTTTCAAATTTGACCAATTATTTGTCCAAATTCATTCCCCACGTAGCTGAAATTGGGTCAAAAAATTGATGACAAACTTAATACTCGAGATATCAAATTGACTTCAAATCTTGCAAATCCGATCAAAATGGAAGTATTGAAAGCTTTCATGATGTTCTATGAACAAGTATGTGAGCTCATTACTTCAATTATCACCTAAAATCAAGCTTTTTTCCAAATTTCAAAAATTACCTAAGCTTAGAGCATTCATGGCTAATCCTCTATTAATGAGCTTTCCTAGTTCGTTTAAGCAAGGATTAATATAAATAGGCCTCCTCGTATTCATTCCCATCATTGAAATATGTTGTTCTATCCCCATTCAAGCTCATACGTAACTTTCTCTCTCTAGCTTCACTCATCTTCTCTCTCTAGATTTGAGTTTTGTTCCAATAGTTGTCAAGCTTAATTGCTAGTATTAGCAGCTTTACCAACTCAAGAACAACCGGTAAACACCACCACTACACTCGATTGCAACCACCACGAGTAGCACACATAACCACCCACTGTTGTCCGAATTTACACCACCCTTAAAAGGCCTCTATTGGCCAAGGCACCATTCTTAGACCCATATTCCCTAATCAAAGCTAACAAAACTTTAATCATCCACTCAAAAATCTCATCAAAACCCTTCTTGGATCATTAGTTAAGTTGCCACTCTTCTTCTTCTTCTTTGACTTGAACCAACTTAGTGCTCCAACCCGCTTACCTGCTCCAAACCCGAATCTGACCTACGTATATCACCCATATTTGGTTAAGCCCTCTTTTCTCTTTTCCCTTTCTTTTATTTTCATCATGTTAAGTTAATAATGGATAACAAAACATATATATATATATATAAATTATATATAAGAAAAAAAATACGTATAAAAAATAAAAAGAAAAAAGGTTTTATTTTNTTAGTTGTCTAAGAAAATTTCTAGAATAGGGTCCTAATTTTCAAGTGTTTTATCATTTTTTTTTTTTGAAGATTCTAAAAAAGAAAAAAAAAACCCTAATTTTAAGAGAGAGGTTTTTAAAAAAAAAATTCTTGTAAGTGACAAAATGCTTTCATATTTTTGTTATTATTATTATTATTATTTTTAAATAGTGTTGTAAAAAATAATAATAAATATATACACAGAAAAAAAAGGGGGATTTTGTCACTTACAAGAATTTTTTTTTTAAAAACCTCTCTCTTAAAATTAGGGTTTTTTTTTTCTTTTTTAGAATCTTCAAAAAAAAAAAATGATAAAACACTTGAAAATTAGGACCCTATTCTAGAAATTTTCTTAGACAACTAAATAGGCATGAAACTTAAATCTAATTGTCTTGAAAAATTAAAACTCACCAATAAACTTATTATTTTCCAAACAAATTATGGAAAGTTTGATTCCGAATAGCGGGTGGTAGGCACCTATAGATAATTATGGAATGACTTAAAATAGGAAATTTTTTTTATTTTTCCTTTTGTAAATGAATTCGATTTATTGTCTTTTTTTGTAAATAGAATTAATTTTATTTCTTTGTCAACTCAGAATTTTTCTTTTGTGTTAGAAATGGTATTATAAAAAATAAAATAAAATTTAAAAAGTTTAGGTAGTACTTTTGGTTTTAATAGGTTAGCTTCCGAACTTAAGATCTCTGGTTTAGTTTTATTGAAGACTAATAATTAGATTAAAATCAATTCACCTAATTGGTCTTAATCTAACTTTCATTTGCCAAAATCAATTCACCCAATTGGTTTTAATCTAGCTTTTATTCGGACTCTGATTGAGTATCGACTCTAAAAATTTTTTCAAGATCTATAAGAAATCATGTTTTACTTAATTCTTAGTTAAGGGTTAATATTGAATGGATAGGGTTTAATATTGAACATTTAAGGAAAATAAAACAAAAAATTCAAGCTCAACAATAATTCGATGGATAACCAATCCTGCCTTCCATTAGATAAATGCTATCTCCCATAACATCTACCTTTACTCCATCTTTTACTTCTTCCACAAGTTAACTAACTTCTTCATTAGTACCATAGACTTCAAAGGTTGAAACATCTCCTTTAATGACCATAGTTTGTCTTTATCGGTTTCGACATTGAGCAGCCATATGTCTAAATCCATTGCATTTAAAGCACTTGATTTCACTGGTTTTCCTTCTTAATGTTTGACCTTTCTCAAATTTCTTCTCTTTTGCTCCTTGCTTCGTTCCAACTTCTTCCATATGTGACATTTTCCTTTTCTTTTACTTGATATTGAGCCACTAGACTTCTTAATATGTCCCTAGACAGTTTGGACTAATTGAATAGGTTGGGTTAGTAAAGCTTGGTAAGGTCAGTTTCTCCTCTACCTCTTAACTTGTTGAGCAACTTTAATAGCTTCTTCAAAGGTGTGAAAGAATTGCACCTCAACAACGTTTATGAGTTCATATCTTATATTAGTAATGAATCTTGAAACAGTTTCGCCTTCAAGCTCATCTACACCACACCTGATCATAAGCATTTAAAATTCTTACATATGCTCATCAACATATTGATTCCCTTGTTTTAACTCTTGCAATTTGGCAAAGTTATCTTGATAATAAGATTCAAGAATGAACCTTTTATGCTTTATCCTTTTCGTTTCTTCTTCTATTCAAACATGTTGACTACCATACCTTCTTCACGTCATATATAATTCTTCCACAATATACTAGCATATCTAGTAAACTTTATGGCGGCAAGTCAAACTTTGTCCTCTCCGGTATATCGATGCACTCAAACAACTTCTCTACTCATTCTTTCCATTCCAAATACTCATCGATGCTACTACCTTTAGAGAAGTTAGGAATTTAAACTCTCACATTATCAATACCTCTACAAACTCAAACAACACGCTCTTCCTCATAATAATCCTCATCTAACTCCCCAACTCCATCAACATCATTGAGAACAATCTTCAACAAGCTTGTCAATCTCCTCTTCTTCAGGGGTTCCAATTGGGATAATTAACTCTATTAGATCGTTCTTCAAGTTTACCACCTTGTGGGGCTCGATTTAACCTTTCATCGACCTCATACAACTCTTCACCATCACTTGCTTCTTCCTCTATGACACCATTCTCCTATCAACTCTTCACTCAACTTACAACTCAAGCATGATAGGTTGGGTGAATCTCTCTCCTTTGTCAAGCATCGATATTAAGTTGATTAACCCTAGATTTAGCTCAAGGTTCATTTGGGTATAATTCCTTTGTGGAGTCATCAGCTCAGCGAGCTTTTCTAATACGAGCTACAGTTTCTCTTTGCATTACGTTTAACATGTTTTCCAAAAGCTTAGTGAGGCAATTCATTCACTCATCTATTTAGGGGGTTTGCTCCATAAAATGACATCTTCTAAGTGCATCACTGACATTATCTCCAATCATGGTGTTTACACTTGGGTCTATCACATTTTTCCCTCTCAACAACTTGATGTACAACTCTAATAACTACTACTTCAGTAATTACTACACCCGTTAAAATAGCAAAACGACAACATACAGACAATACGACAATTGTTGCTACTCTTCTTAACACCTACCACTATTATGACAATAGCAAAACAAGCATACGTAGAACAACAACTGGACTTCCGATGCTAACTTTGCTTCAACAACTACCTGTTCTATTTTAAGGAATGAAAACAAAGCACAAATGGAGCATTGCACAATCACAAACCTTTAAACTTAACAATAGCAAATTCGACACACACACTGATACTACTTAAGACTCACAGCCCTACTTAGAACCTTGAGATCTTATACCAAAATGATGTAGTGTAAAGCTCACAAACAAATGATGACATACACAACGCAATGAGCCTGTGACAAGGTTAAACCATAGCGTAGATGGGTCCTTTGTGAACTACCAAAGAAAAGTGAAATGAGTTTGGATGGATTTTAGGTTAAAGGTAAGTAGTTCATGTGCTACTCGTAGATGTAACGTACCATTCAAACATTCATGACTAAGGTCTTACTAGATGTGACTCACTAATCCAAGACATTGGGTCGTCGTAACCTTGCTTAAAGGTTTGATATGAGCTAGGGTTTGGTTCTCAATCCAGGGAAAGGAGAGGAAACTTAGTATTTCATTAATCAAAAGGGAATAATCTTCATTACATCAACTACTGTAATGGGGTATTTAAATTTGGTTTTCTAGGGTTACATTAACATATATAATGGCAAAAACAGGTAAGATTCTATGTAAACAATGCTACAAAAAGGAAAGGGGTAAATCAATAATCATTTTAGAAAGAGAATATTCGATGTTTGGTAACACAATTGAAGATACTAGGATACATGTCTTCGAGAGTGAGGGTGGAGGATCAGCTGTATAACAAACTTTTATGCTTTAAGATAAGGTAGATAATAGTAAGGCTTCAAGATAGCTTGACATCATAGTTTGGGTATATGTGGGTTCATTATGAAGTGTGGTTTGTGGAACAGGTCGGTAATGAGGGTTGGGAATCCTTAAATAGTTCAACTTGACCTTACTCTTATGTAAAGAGGATATTACACTACAGAAGTTTAGATTCAAGGCTAGGTTAGCTTCGCATAACAAGTCAGCTTCCTCTAGAGTTGGACTTTGGCTGAGAATTTGACAAACCATGTTGACCAGTCCCTTGGCTCAAGAGCAAGTGAAGAGAACTTGATGTTGATTCCTATCGTCTCTAGTAGCTAGGTGGAGGATAAAGTGAGATACGAAGAGTACCCAACCTATGTTGTTAAGGTTTATTGAGATGCATTAAATAGATAAAGTTTAGAGTATGTACATACTGTAAACACTTTTATGAACTTCTCTTTCAATACCTTATAGAAACATTAATTATAAGAACATAAATTTCTAAGTTGTATGGTAGCTGTACCTAAATGATATATTAGACATCCTCCCCAAGTTTTGCTGATGTGGGTGACACATTTGGATAGCTCGAGTGCTACTTATTTGCTTCTATATAGTTGAGTGGCACTTCTTAGAGCGTATGGTTTGGCAGTTTGGTAGTTTACAGAGAGTTCCATTTTCATGTGACATGAAGGAGGCTTTGTACCATATAGACCTGTGTGGCTGGAGGGAGTTAACTAGTTACACAGCATGTAATGTACATCACTACTTAGAATGATTAGAATGTTTGAGTCATTCAGGTTAATGGCCTTAGGGGAGTTGAGTATGGGAACTAGTAATGGTATAAGAGCATTGCTCATTGGTATATTAGCCAGATTAGAGCTTCGCTAAGGTAGTTAATGAGTTCACTTTCGACATCTACTATTTTTTTGAGTTACCTTACAGTGACTTGTGCTAATCCCCTTTCTTACAGGCTAAAGAGTTTTAGTAGATATGAATTTCTCTTGACAGGGCCAACTATTACATAGCTTAGGCCAACTATTACATAGCTTAGGCCCATGTTGATTAAGGCATACAATTGCTATATGACCATGTTTCAATTACTTTGTACCCTCCACATTTAGTTGAAGAGCTAGTATAGGTGAAGAATTCTTTGGATCAAGTGGATTACTACCCTCTAAATGCCTTCAGGCAGGGCAATCACACCAGGATGAGGGACTAGCACAACTGCACTAATGGGGTTGGCATGATCATGATACTGTAGAGTTATCCTATGCCTTAACATCTTCTACTCATTTGAATCTAAGGAGCATGTCAGCGCCCTCCGCCCCCCCCTTTTCGAGCTCATTCCAAACACCGATAATAGATATTCAGTAGGATTCTTCCTTTACACTATCAGCTCTACAAAAAAGAAGATATGTTAGTTCTCGATGCAATGGTTCATCTTGGATACATGCTATCAATCCTTCACAGTTCATTAATTTAGCTTAACAACAAATATTGGCACAAGAGTCATAAGCTCCAACTAATGCTAAAAAAGGGAGATCCACTGGAGGTTTGACATTGCAAATATCATGTGTCTTTGGTAAGACAAGAGTTAAATGTAGTCATCTATGTGTTTTGTAAAGAGAACTTGGTTAAATATTTGTATTAAGATGCATTTTGAGTGCAATTCAATTATTGATGTTCATTTCTAGCTCATGTCTATCTTTATTGATATTTAATGTTGCGTATGAGTTGAACTTTAGGGTTAGAGGTATGAGTTAGAGTTGTGACTTTAGTATTAACTCGATGGACTATTGGATTATCGTAGCTTTGTTATTATGTGATTTATATAGGGCTAATAACTTTATAAATGTGATTTTTCCAGATTTTAATGGGGAAGATGTGTTTTTGGATTATGCCTTCATTATTTTATTTTATTTTTTTCATAGTAGAAAGGCACCTTTTTGATTGTAAAAATAAAAATAAACCTCCTATTTTTAGTAAATATGAATGACTAATGGCTTGTTTATTTCATTGAATTGAATAAGCATGTAATGGAATACCAATTCCATGGAATTGAATAGAACAGTAATCACTATTACTTTGTTCATTTAGACAAGAAAAGGCATGTAAGGAATAGGAATGTAATACCATTAAATTACTCTATTACAACTCCCCTTTCCCTTATTCTCTCTCTTTCTTCTTTTATGCCTTTACATAAAATAAATTTTTTTTCCCCAAATCTATGGCTTTATCTTTCTTAAAATTTACAATCTTTCTCAACTCTTCCCAACTCATGGTGACTTTAACCCTCACAACACCAGTTTTGGCAAAAATTAAATTACCATTACCATTATCTTTTTGCTCTTTTTCTATCTAACTCTCACCATCTTGTATAATCTAAAAGTTACACTTTTCTTCTCCTTGAATGGTCCAATCGACAATGACTATGACAACTAGTCAACAACGGTGGCAATGATACAACATTATTTCGATTTGGGTATTTTCCATTATCTAAGGTAATGTCTTGCTTGTCATTGTCTTGAGTGGTGTATTTTTGTGATTACATCCTTGTTTCCACATTTTGAAGGAGAAGCCAAGGAATATTTTCGATTTAAGTATTTTATTTCAATAGGATGGGTAATGGTGATGGTGGTAGGATGATGGTGTGTTATATGATTTGTAGATCTTCGCTTGCCAGAGTTAGTTGGTGGTCATCGTCATCGTTATTGGAGTCCGGTTTGATGGTGGGTAGGTCAATGTGGTGGTGGTGGTGGCACATTGATGCTTACGTAGTAGTGGTAGTTTATCTCCATACTCTATAGTTTGGGAAAGATGTGAAGAAGATAAGAGTATAGAGTATCTTTTTATTGTTGAATCCTAATTATTTACTTTAAGGAATGAATTTGTATTATTTGATTTTAAGTAATAAGGATTCTTGCTAAATTATAACTTAATAACAAAATACAAAATAAACATGATTATAAAAAATAAGAGGGGAATAATTATTTCATTCCCGAGGAAGAAGCATAGGCTTGCTTATTGTCATTTGGATGGAATTATTTTTCTTCCAATCCACCTTAATAAAAATTTTCAACGAGCACTCCCTGTCGGGCGCATTTCTCCATCATCTGATGCGATTTCAACGTTTAAATAAAAAAAAAAAAAAAACTGTGTATATTCTCGAACATAAATTGCTAACATGACCCTATTACGTGAACAATAGATGGCTCTACACAAACTCTACACAGAAGGCTCCGTGTGGCGAGACATAAAACCGAATTACACACTACCTATATTCTTGTGCACCCATCTACTCGCACACTACACTATAAAATTGCAGCTTCTTCTGATGCTTTGTTTTTTTTTTTAATTTCTTCTTCCGCGATTAGGTTCAGTCGATTTTGATCGATAGACATGGGAAGACAGAAAGGAGAAGGGGCAAGGAGCAAGGCCCGTCCTTCAAGCAGCAGGTAATCAATTACAAATCCTTGATTTTATTCTAAATTGTATATGTGTTGCAGTGCATTGATGTGCAGTGTAGCCAAACATAATATAAATTTGATGGTGTTTAACAGTCTAGCCTCTTCGCTTTTGCCTGAGGGCTCTACCTCCACTCTAGGTTTTGGCGGCTACGTTGGAAGTTCTCGTTTTGAGTCGTCTTCCGATGATGCCACTTCGCTTTTGGTCTGTGTTTTGCGTTTCTCTCTCTTTCTCTCTCTCTCTCTCTCTCTTATTTCAATCGAATTGGAATTTGGTTTTGTTGCGTAATTGTTCCAATCTATACAGGGCATAGACAGTGAAGTGGCTCTACACTTGAAGAGGCTCGCCAGGAAAGATCCTACCACAAAGGTTCTGTGCTGGTCCTTTTTCTCTGTTTCATTTTTGCTATCCTTTACTTTCTCAATCTTCCAATCTTGTTGTTTAGCAGCTCAAAGCATTGACATCTCTGTCTCTGCTTCTCAAAGAGAAATCTGCCAAGGACATTATTCCTGCCATTCCTCAATGGGTCAGTATCCTACTCATTTTTTATTTGCTACACCTAGTACAGTACTTGAGTTCAAGGATGAGTAGGAAGAGACTTGTCTGTTGTTATTTATTCTCTCTCTCTCTCTCTCTCTCTTTTGGTTATTTTTTTTTTGATGGAAATAGTTATAAAGAAATATAATGCTAACCATAGTTTTCACCTTCACTTAATCATTCAACATCTTCCCATAACCTGTGCAGGCATTTGAATACAAAAGGCTGTTGCTGGACTATAATAGGGAAGTCCGACGAGCCACTCATGAAACTATGATTAATCTTGTTGTCTTGGTTGGGTATGGGCTTTTCTTTTTTTGTGGCTGCATATGAGTTCTGGGCTTGATCAAGCTAATTGACTTTCTTCATTTGCAATTTTAGGTTTCCTTTGTTAAAAGCTTTTATGTGGAAATAAGTTTATGCATACTATAACTTACCCAAAAAAAAAAATGTTACTACAGAAGTTTTTTTTTTTGGTTTGGTGTTGGTTATTATAAAAAATGGTTTTTGACACTGTTGTGTTGGCATATGATGGTTGATGGTGGTGGTTCAAGATGGTGGCTGACGATAATGGTGCAAATCATGGGGGTAGAAAATGAAACCAGTGCATGATGACTGGGAAAATATTTTCAGAAGCTATTTGTTTTGTGGAAAATGTTCTCTAGATTTGTCATGAAAGAGAAGCTTAACTACAGGATGGTTAATTCAATATGGCAGATGATGAGCTGGTAGATGAGATTTGAAGCTAGAAATTAAGGATTTAAGATTTTGACCTTTTGAGAAAAGAGACCTTAGGTTGGATGATCAATCCCTGGCTATCTAGTTGTTGATATTGGAATCCTAGTCTTTGGGTGGAGAAATAATGTAAAATTATTGCAGAGAAACAACGTAGTATTCCCCATCCAGTGGATGATATGGAAGTAAAGGACGCTTTATGGTCTCTTACTAAGGACAAATAACCTGACTCTGATGGGTATAATGCAAATTTCTTTAGGATGACTTGGAGCATTCTGGGTACAGATTTTTGTCTTGCCATTAGATTCCACCCTGTCCACAACCCCAACACCTCCTCCTCCTACAAGGCAGTTGTTGAAATCCATTAATGCTATTTACTTGGTACTTGTACCTAGGGTAGAGACCCCTAAATCTCTCTCCCAATATAAGCCTATTTCTTGTTGCAATATATTATTCAAATGCATCTCCAAGAGGTGAGAACAAATGGCATTCATTAAAGGTAGGAAGATTGTGGATCTTTTTTTTTTTATAAATACCTGTGATAGTTAAGGATACCTATATCGTAGGTTGTTAGGTCTCTCCTCGCACTCGTTGGCATAATCTTGTTTGGCATAAGAGTTGCATCTTGAGACATGCATTTATACTTTGGCTTATGCACTCCAGAAACTCTTAAACTTTCTTATATATCATTGCTGACCAGAACGTATGTTTTATGTGCCACAACTTTGAAGAAATTCACTACCATCTTTTCTTCAAGTGCAACTTCACGAGAATTAGACTTCTAACTTATTTTCATTATCAAATAGTGCAGTTGGATTATAAGCCAAACTAGGACTTAAGGTTGTTTACTTGTAGAAAAAAAAACTTTCACTTTTCATTGTTTCTTTTCATTTTATTTCTTTAAGAAAAAGGAAAAGAAAATTTGTCATATGTGTTAATCCAGAATAATTTTTTTCTCTTTTCAGTTTATAGCCCACTAAATTAGGTACCTAGCTAAAATTGGTGAGCTGAAAAAATGAGAAAAATATGCCAAGTGGTTATCCAAACACCTCGAAAGAAAACAGTCATCCTATTAAAATGGGTAAAA
The DNA here is from genome assembly GCA_024138015.1 of Lumnitzera littorea. Lineage (NCBI taxonomy): Eukaryota > Viridiplantae > Streptophyta > Magnoliopsida > Myrtales > Combretaceae > Lumnitzera > Lumnitzera littorea. The sequence continues at coordinate 98,546,129 of JAMXBB010000006.1, forward strand.
CAGTTTTAATAATTATCACTTTTCTTTGAAAATATTTTAGGCAATGAAAAGAATTTCTTAAAGTAGTTAGTAGACAAACCTGAAGACATTTTGCTTTTATCTTCATTTTCCTTGAGATGCTTGAATGGAGATTTTTCTCCTTTCAGCTTGAAAGCTTCTTTCCACGTGGACTATGAACCCTTTAGGACGAGTAATAGGCTATGCTTCATTTATGATGTAGTTTGAGTCCTTTGTTTTAAATATATTCACCCACAAAATTCTGTGGTTGTGTTAGGTGACACCAATACCTCCAAACACCTTTCATCATTAATAACAATATCATCTACTGAATTAGCAAAACAAGAACTGTCTTTTGAGAAACTCTTGTTGAATTTTCTCATGCAGATGCATATCCTACTTTTATTTTTTCAATCCTATTTATATGAGCTTCTGAAAAATTTAAATTTCTCTAGGAGAGATCTGGCGCCCCACTTGAAGTCTCTAATGGGACCATGGTGGTTCTCTCAGTTTGATCCTGCTATGGAGGTTTCTCAAGCTGCAAAGCAGTCATTGCAGGTTTGGTGGCATATTTAGCATTTTTAGTGGTACTGGATATTAAATTGTTGTGTCACTTGAACTGAAAATGTTTGATAGATGTTGATATACCAATTGCATCTGAGGAACTAAAAAAATTCATTAATAGGAACAAGGTGCTGCTATATATTTATGAATATTATGGATCTTTAGGGAAATGAATATTTACTTCCATATTTATTATCATGAATCTTTTAGAAGATATTGTTGGAAAGTTTGTTAGATGTGTCATTATCTGTTACTTTGGATTGTTAAAGATACAAAATGCTTGTGACAACTAAAACAAGCCCAAGTACTATCTCTTAGTGAGTGCTAAATATTCATGTTATAACATAGTGGGGTTCTCTGTAATGAGACTCAAAATTTAGAGATGAGAGGGTTCTTTCTAGCAAGCCTTCGGCAGTTGAAGAATGGTTCACATCATTACACCTACAGATGCCCAAGACCACATGGAGATGCAGGTGGCAGGAGACTGTTTTTTGGCAGAATACTGTTCTATATGCGCAGATGGAATAGTTGAGGAAGCAGATAATGTAGGTCCACTTTGGAAATTCCATTGGTCTCATCAGCAAGCAAGGATGTCCAAACCATTCAAGAATGGTAACAGTTAAACAAGAGATGATAGTGGGTGTTGCGGCCATTATTTCATCAGAATCAACACCTCAGCTGTGTGCTTCTGTCAAGGATGTATGACCTTCCTTGAGTTGCTAGCCAGAGGATGAAGGAATGTTGAGAGTTGATTTAGGACAACAACAACTCTGTCCACAGCATAACATCCCTGGAAGACCTAGTTCCAGGTTCCTTTTAATTGTATATAAGGCCAATATCCATAAGAATAGGTTTCTTAGAGGTCTCTTGTCTGACCGATGGCATGAGATATATTCTAGAATTCACCTTGCCATTTGGCAGTCACTTTTCTGACCTCATTAGGAGGGAGGTCTGTCAGTCTTTGGGTTAATCGGTTACTTATTATTGCTGGAACGGAGTCACCTCTAACTTGTGGAGTGTGAACAGCCATCATATGTGGTTGGAGATCAGCCCTGGCAGTGGCAGTTTATTGCATTTGGCTTATGTGAAACACTGTCAGAACTGAAAGCTTTAAATTTCAACCAGTGCAGCTGTCAAGACAGATTAGAGCTTATGTTAAAAGCGTATCCCCTATGTAAGTTGGTTTACCCTTGTTTCTAATTACCCAGATTAGCATCACTTGGGTTCTGGTGTACCAGTAAAATCTGCCTTTTTCTGTACCCATAGGTTTTACATTAATTGAGCAGGCTTAGTGACAATATTGCCTCTATTTTTAGAGTTCATGCAGGTGACTTTTTGGCTTTTAAAACATTCCTTGCTTCTATTGATGAATTGATTCGCTAGCCCCAATCAACCCCAACCCCTCCCTCCCAACCCCCCCAAACCCCACCCCACACCCCACCC